>JAXGGA010004763.1:0-84752 GCA_038373865.1 Uloborus plumipes
CAAAAATATTTAAGCCCTATCAGCATTTCATGGTAACATATCATTGGTATATTAATATAGAGCTCCATGCTTTTTGCCAGAGTTTGTTGACTTTAAAGCCCACTATCTAAAAATCAGGTTTTTGTGGGTTAACTTCTTTTTGCATAACACCATCCAAATAGGCTTGTTCACTTATACGTCTCTCTCACTTATGCGCCTTTTTCTGTTGATCCCTAAGGCAGGCGCATAAGTGAGAGGTCACTGTACTTCATATTATGCTGTGACTGCTTTTCGCCTCGAGACCGGGCATGACTGCCTGGCCGTACACCTTTTTAAAGATTAACATCTTCATTACACCAAGCTGTCTACTATGCAAAAGGGACATTGACATGGAAGCTTTGCATCTCTTAGAATGACCTGCAGTCTGTAGCGATATTTAAGAGAAATACTGGTAGGCCAGGGACAAACTTTTAGAACTGCAGTTCGATTGACCCTGTTATAATGTTTTATTTTTTATAGTATTTTTATATGTTTAAATTTTTCGATTTTAGTTTTTAATATTGCTTTTTGAGTATTGAATTTTATACAGGGTGTCCACTCCAATCGTGGACCAATAGCTAATTTCAAAACCGTTAGAGATAAGCATATAGTTTATTTAGGAAAAAATCTCCAAATTACGAAAGGAATTTTGGGTCTATTCAATGTTTTTCAAAAAATCAAATTTTGAAAGAGTTACGAAATTTAAATTTTTATACAGCCCCCCAATCCTATCAATCATATTTAGTAAAACATTCTTGACACTGTAACGTTTAAAACAAAAAAAAATCACTCTTCTACCACAAAAATTGACCGAGTTATGACGTTTTGAAAAATCAAGATTTTGCATTATTTCATGACGTCATCGAGAGATCGCTTAAGGGACCGTATGCGAAATCCTTCAAAATCTTGATTTTTCAAAACGTCATAACTCGGTCAATTTTTGTGGTAGAAGAGTGATTTTTTTTTTGTTTTAAACGTTACAGTGTCAAGAATGTTTTACTAAATATGATTGATAGGACTGGGGGGCTGTATAAAAATTTAAATTTCGTAACTCTTGCAAAATTTGATTTTTTGAAAAACATTGAATAGACCAAAAATTCCTTTCATAATTTGGAGATTTTTTCCCAAATAAACTATATGCTTATCTCTAACGGTTTAGAAATTAGCTATTGGTCCACGATTGGAGTGGACACCCTGTATTTTTATATGTTTAGTTATCTTTTTATATTTTATGCATTATATCTTGTTAATGTTTACCTTAACGTATTTTTTGCTCTTTACTTATGATGTATCTCTCTCTGTGAGTATGTGTTGAATGTGTGCATGCATACTCGTGTCAATGAACTTTCTTCAAGAGCTGCTAGAAAAAAAACTTGTTAAGCGGTTGTTTGATGCACGTATTACATATAACTCCGCTTCTGTAGTCGGTGGTTTGTCTCAGAGAATACTTTGTTTTGGAGATGGGATCTGCTGAATGGAAAAAGTTATTGGCAATTATTTGAGTCTGGTTACCAGAATTATTGAGATTTTATTCCACCTTAACCCATTTATGCCCAGTAGCCTAAAAACGGGACGCTTGTTAGTTACTGCATACAAAAAGCTGTAATGGGTATACCATTTTACTCAAGCTGTTTTTTTACAAGTTAAATAGTCCTTCTTGAGAAAACCTGTTAGAGCTACTATTCGGACATCAGAGTTTATTTATTGACAGCTATTTTCAGACAAATCAGTCAAGCAACGGTCCAGCATGGGTAGCCACAGAAAGTAAGTGTTTTTTGCGAACTTATTTTTCATAAAATTAAACTATTTTAAAATGATTTGCTTAAAATTGATCACAGATGCCTTCTGTAATGTTACTTTGCAAAAGTAAAGTCAAGTAAGGTCGTATTTTGCTCACATATCTGCAAAATATCCCATAAGCAGGATGTTAAATAACTTAATAAATATGGCAACGGCGAACTATTTTAAGCCTAAAATGTATGTAAACCTTTCCAAGTAAGAGTTTTAAGCAGATTAAAATTGAAAAAAAAAAAACTTAAAAAAAAACTTGGGCATAAATGGGTTAACTCGGCACAAAACTTTTCCTTTTCAGTGAACTTAGAAAATAAACTGAAGACCAGGCTTCAAAAGTTAACTGACGAACTGCGAATTATTATACAACGTGCCGACGGCAAAATAATTAAGAGGTTTTGTTAATTTTGGAACTGAAGGCAAAATACCATATCTAAAAAACTTATTCCGCATTTTAAATGGGAATTAATTTATTTAGATTGCAATTCTGCTTACGTGCAAAAAATTGCAATTCACATTTCGTTGAAAGCAGATTACTTATGCACTCGACAATTTTCAAACTTAGTTTTTTAGAGTATCTGAATTATCAAGAGAAAGAGCGTAAAAGAGGAATGAATACCTTTAGTTCATGAAATTTTTCATATTGAGTTAATTTAAGTTATGAGTGGCGCTCTCAAGCGAGATGAGGGTCTCAAGCCCCTCCCAGAAGTTCGAAGACTGAATAATTCTTCAGTCTTGAATTTCGAAAATTTTCCTGGAGAGAGTCTTCAGCCATCTCCCTAATTTAAGCCAAAATTTTTTTTGTAAGATTTCAAATCCGAAAAATTTTAGGAGGGCCACTAGCCCTTTCCCTCTTTAAATTTTCCAGCTCTTACATTTCGAAGTATTTCTAGCAGGGAACCCCCCAATATCTTTAATAGGAGTACTCCCGAATCTTTTCTATACCGCATAACTGTATTTTAATATTATTTGGAGGGGGGGGGGGGGAGGCTCTAAAACTATTGATGTTGCTTTTCACTTGACTTGTAGGAGCTCCTCACAAAACTTCAAGCCCCTCTCAGAAAACAATCCTGTGTGCGCCCCTGTCACCTCGACATATTTCTCGTGCATTCCATGACTAAACAATAAAAATAAGATTACTTCCAATGATTTTTATGTTTATATAAATACTAGCAGCACCCGAACGGCGATGCCCGTGCAATATATGAAGAAACTAAATAAATTTAAATTATATGAAGCAAAATTATTATATTCTTTAGTTGCTCCACGACCTTTTAAATTCCACTAAAAACAATGTTAAAGTTCAAAACAGTTCGTCAAATATACAAAAAAACATTAATTTAAGGCTACAGTGGACGAATAAAATTGATGTTTTTCAATTATTGATTTATATGTCTAAAACTTTGTGTGCTTGTATTATTGTATATTTACGACATCTAAAAGCATAAAAAACACAAATTAGTGCAAAAACAATGAATACTTTTTTTTAAATTTCAAATTTAAATATTTTTTTAACAAAATTTCAAAATGTTCCAGGCGTCACAATTTTTTTTCAAACTTTGAATTTCCACTTAATTTCCAATCACTAGGCATGATTGCATAAAACAATGCATTACATGCAATGTTTTATGTGATAGTTTATAAAAGATGGTTGAAAATGAAAATTTATATGATTTTTTCAACTGAAATTTTTTTTATTTTCAGCCATCTTTTATAAACTATGTCATGAAACATTGCATGTAATGCATTGTTTTATGCAATCATGCTTAATGATTGGAAATTAAGTGGAAATTCAAAGTTTGAAAAAAAATTGTGACGCCTGGAACATTTTGAAATTTTGTTAAAAAAATATTTAAATTTGAAATTTAAAAAAAAGTATTCATTGTTTTTGCACTAATTTGTGTTTTTTATGCTTTTAGATGTCGTAAATATACAATAATACAAGCACACAAAGTTTTAGACATATAAATCAATAATTGAAAAAAATCAATTTTATTTGTCCACTGTAGCCTTAAGTAAGTAACAGGAGATATTAATTTATCAAATTTAGACAATTTTCAAGGCTTAACTTAATACGCAAATTTAAACCACTATGTAACAGTTTTGCGTATAGAGTGAATCCTTGAAAATTAACTACATTTGATTAATTCATGTCTCCTGTTCTAATTAACGGAGAGAAAAATGCAAAACTTTTTTTTAGAAAAAAAACTCTTTGCAACGATGCATAATGCTTGGTCGAGGGGTAAAGTTTTCTCCCCTCAATTAGGTGGAATACACCAAAAATGAGACTAATTAATTAGTTTGAAACAACTGAGTCGAAATTTAGTATTCTACCTTCGAGGTGCAGTTTACTGGGATAAGGTCAAACTTTGTGCCAAGGTTTGTAGCTGCTCTGGGGCTTCTAGCCATCGGTTGCAAACAAACAAACAGAGCGCGTCATATTTATATATTTAGACAATTGAAGCAAGAAACAGTACAGTGAGTGACATTCATGTAAAGTCATACTTTTAAACACTACGAAACTTTTGAATGAGAAAGTCCAATTCTTTTCGATTGTATGACACCCCCCCCCCCCCCCACCCGACCAGATAACGGTTAAACTACGCTTTCGATAACTATACGCTTTTGCTTCGGCAAAACGTTAGTTGAAATTTTGCACACAGAAAAAGTTTTTCAAACGCGGCAGAAGCACACACATTATGTGCGATTTAAGTAGTTAACTTACGACCGTGTTTTACCTTCAAAACTCAAACAGTGGCATACTGTCCGTCCAGGAAAACCGCACCTAGCACTTGGGAACCATTCCACTTAAAAAAGGGGTAATTTGTTGTGAGAACTTTCCGAAATTTCAAAAGTTTTTTTCGGAAAGAGCATGCATCAAAACATAGGAATTGACCTTTTTTTATTTTTTGACGGTTATATATTTTTTATGAATTACTTTAACCGGTGCGCTGATGCTATTCCGAAAATAAAAAAATCTGCGCATGTCAGTGGTGCACGTAAACGCGAAATCTAATTGGTTGTAGTGAGATGACGAAGGTCGTGACGTCACCGATTCCTGCGATTGGACAACTCAAGTCAAGCAAAATGGTGTTATTATTGGAAAGAGAGCTGTTAGGTGCACCACTGAGGTCACAAAAACCACGCTCCGTTTTCAAGTTAGGGTATTTAAAAAATTTAATAAAAAATGAACTGTTGGGAAAATTAAAGTATTTTCCGGGCCCATGTTATTTTTTTATATCATTCTATCAATTTCAGTAACAAAAAGTAGTACTTTTGACTGAAGGAAACTCCCCCATTGCTATCCTTTTGACACAATCAACTGAACTACGTATTTGAAATTAGCATCGTTCTACGTTTGGTGCGGCTCAAAATGCTTATTATTCCTCTCCTTATTGTTATCTTGCCTATCACCTCTATTTTGGTAAGATCAGAGAAGACCTGACGCATGCGTAAATACACGAACGTTTTTACATAAGAAAATCAGAGAGTACGTATTAAGTTAAAAGTTTTGTCTTGCTGCTGATTATGCGCATAGAATGATGCCATTAAGTTTTTTGTCGATTATCACAGAAATTGAAGCAGTTTTTTTTTTCTAGAGTTTCTTGGACCGCTCGATTTTGCTTCCGTCAAAAATTGACATTTTGCGATACCCGCAGAGCTGACAATGATTCAGTTAACTTTTAACCCTTTAGTGCCTGACATTTTTTTTCCAAATATATTTTGTATACTTGTTACACGGCTACAGAACACACTTTAAAATGGTTATGTGCTGAAATCTGTTAGTAATGAATTGAAACAATACCAAAGTAATAATTGAACGCTATTATTTGGTTGAAATGTTCATTTTTGGTCAATTCAGATACTTTTTGGACCGTCCCTAAAAAGGGATGCTAGGTATTACAAATACAAATGATGACGACCAACAACAGGCTCTAGGCCCAACTAGGCTGGTCCTAGTCGAATATTACAATCCTCAATAAATATCCAAGGCCCTCTTAAAACTATCAACTCCCTTACTCATAACAACCTCCTCCGGTAAGCTGTTCCACGTACTCACAACCCTACTGAAATAGTAATTTTTCCTCACCTCTAGGTTTGCCTGAGACTTAAATAGCTTAAAACAGTGTCCCCTTGTCCTGATTTCCAAACAAAAATTTAGCCCATCAACATCATTCATTTTGATAAATTTAAACAACTGGATCATGTCCCCTCTGACTCTTCTTTGCTCAAGACTGTACATCTTAAGCATTCTAAGCCTGAAACCATAATCTAAACCTGTAAGCCCATTTACTATCTTTGAAGAACGCCTTTGAACCCTTTCCAGTAAATTAATATCTTTCTTAAGATGTGGAGACCAAAACTGAATAGCATACTCCAAATGAGGTCTCACCAAACTTCTATACAGGGGCAGAAGAACCTTTTTGTTGGTTGAAGAACCTTATTAATGGGTTAAGCTTAACTTCACACAGTAGATTTGAACCACGTTGGGTTTCAACCCACTCAATTTCTCCGATATTTCAAATTCTGAAATTAAAAAAAAAAAAGAATGCCATATTTTAATTAACCTGTCTGGCAATGCCGTTGAGACGATTCACGGCTACACTTTAACTGATAGGGAAGCTGTTGCACTCTTAATTTGTAATCACTTGTGTAATTTACGCAAGTGTTAATTTATACTTTAAACTCAAAAAGTAATATTTAAAAATCTACATCAATGCATTAATTTAAATCTGATACTTTCTTCATTGAATGCATGTAATGCTCTTTTGTTTCATAAAAACAATGTTGGTTAACTTTTGAATCTTGATTATAATATACTGCTTGGGGGTTCAGTTTGACAGTGTGCTATTGCAACTTCAAAATTCTCCATTCAGTAAACATTTTATAACAGTACGAAATGTTTTAGAACATTAAGACTGAAAATGAAATAACTAATGGGGTTTGATTTAATGACCTTTAATTTAAACTATTGTTGGTGGCATTAATATATATCTAAAGCTTGCATTTACTAACCTGTTTGTGCGGATACTCTATTATTATTACTAATGAATGTTTCATTAGATTTGCAATCTGTATACGTTATTTTAAGTTTGTGCTTCTCCAAACATATAACAGCACTGAAATCAGCAAAAACCTATGGCTTTCAGCGGTTCAAAAACGAAGGAAAGTCTCAATTTCAATAAGATTTCCAATATTTTGATTGTTTTACATTCTGTAATCCCATTTTCTCATCTTTAATGTATTATTTAACGTTATTGAATTATTTTCAATGCATCGTAAGTTATTTTAAGAGTAATTTTTCAATTCTACAACCGCAGTATTACGTATTACTATTTTTAAATCTTGTCTGGACATTTCTAACATGTTTCGAGGGGCTATACATACATAAATTCGTTTTACATATCGCACCCTTGCTACAAAAGTGCCACAACTCAAAAAATTACGTTTTTCAGGAATTGCAAAAAACTGTTCCCGGGCTGACTAGGCACATTTTAGTATTTTTGAATTTATCAATATGAAGACCGATACATATCAAACAATGATCGTTAGTTACGCACGTTACTCTACGACGGCTGGACGACAACTCAAGATGTGGCATTTCAGTGGAAGGGGTCTTATGCATCTTGATGACAACAAAACGACATAACTGCCCTTTGGCGGCTGATTTTTCAATGCAACCTCTGTCTCTTTTGAAGATTGGTAGAGACGTGGAAACTACGTCTAATGACGGTCATAACTAAAAAATTACAATTTTTGAGTTGTGGCACTTTTGTAGCAAAGGTGCGATATAACTGTATTCCTTCGTAATAATTTTTTTAATAGTCCAATCTCAATGTCCCCCTCTAACCCCTGTCTTTTCTTATGTACTCCTACATGGAGTATAGTGGGACAACTTGAGTTTTTCTAAAATAACATTTTTAGAAGGGAATATAATAAGGAAAATTTAACACATTTGCATTGACAGCTAAGAAGGTCTATAACCATGTTCTGTAATAAAAATTTCCTTACCAATAAAGTAATAGAAATAAAAGAAAAGGAAACTGTCCCACTGTGTCCCGGTTTTCCCTACACATGCTTTCCTGTAAGTACCAAATCTCATCCCCACTGAAGTAAATTGTGTCCAAAGCAATTTCGAAGGAAGATGTGATTTTATTTCTACTATCATTTATCATATAGAATTTTAAAAAATATCATATTCGCTCGATGCGACTGAACAGAAGGCCGGCTCTTCTATCCAGTCAGCTGAGCTCCGATAAAGTATTACTTGACCTATATACTGTTTTGCGCAACAGAAAGAAAAAAATAAGATGCATGAACTGTGAGCTTACTAAGATTTTTGCAAGCACGGTCTGCGTTTTGCTCGACTGAAATGAAACCGAAGTCCGAAAAAGAAGGCTTTAATTTTCGATAGGAAAGACCTGGGCACAGAGGAAAAGTTTTGATATAGAGTCATTCCATAGAAATGTCAACCTCAGCCGAAGAAAAAAAATACCGAAGTAAAAAAGTATCAAAAAATAAATAAATAAAACTCATACAACATAAGAAATTTAAAAAAATTGAAAAAGTATTGTAATTATCACTGAGATTAGCCATAATAAAAAGTTTGTAGTGTGTTTACTGCTTGTTTTTCGATGGTTACGTTAGTCACACTCCATCTTGAGTAAAAGTGACACTTAAAACTAAAAAAAATTAAGATTTAATAAATGTGTTTTATGTTTTTAAAAGCCAACTTTACATATTTTTCAAATATGTTATTCAATTTTTAATACTTGCTTAACTTTGAGAAATTTTTGCCTCACAACGTGAGCATTCATTTTCAGGGTTGCAAAAATGTTACGTTAGTCACGCTGCTATTTTGGTTGAAAAAATATCTACTGTCAGTCATTTTGTCTTAAATTCTTAGCATAAATGATACATAGATACCATGTACATTATAAATCCACCAGCATAACTAAAAAATATTTTTTATCCTTTAAGTTACAAGTAAAAACAGTTACAAAATCAGCTCTGAATGTTACGTTAGTCACTATGGAATGACTCTATATAGATATACAGATTATATCTATAGATATCTATATCTATACCTGTCTATATCTATCCTATCTATCTATATCTCTATCAATATCTGTCTGTCTATTAGATAGATACATAATTTCTTTAATTTCAGTTGAAAATAAATGGAGAATATTACTGTAGAACTTATTAGTTTGTCGATGCAAATTTGATAACTTTTCCTTATTATATTCAATTTAAAATTTTATTTTCCAAAGACTCAAGTTGTCCCACTGTACCCATGTAAAGTTACAGTAGGACAAGACATGGGTTACAGGGGGACATTGTAAAAAAAAAATTTTATGAGCCATTATCAAAGTATTATTGTTATATGAAAAACAAATTTATGTATGTTTAGCTCTCGAAACATGTTAGAAATGTCCAGACAAGATTTAAAAATAGTAATACGTAATACTGCGGTATTAGAATTGAAAAATTATTCTTAAAATTAACTTACGATGTATTGAAAATAATTCAATAACGTTAAATAATACCATGGAGATGATATTACAGGGGGATATTGAGAATGGCTCATAAAAATAATTATTACAAAGTATTATTGTTATATGAAAAACAAATTTATGTATGTATAGCCTACTAAACATGTAAGAGATGCTTAGACAAGATTTAAAAATAGTAATACGTAATAGTGCGGTACTAGAGAGGTGAAAAATTCTTAGAATAGCCACCGATGCATTGAAAACAATTCAACGACGTTAAATAATACATGAGATGATGAAAAAAATGAGAATGTTAGAATGTAAAACAATCAAAACGTGGTCTAACTTCGGAAGTCTTCTTTAAATTGTATTATTTTCCTTTGTTGTTTTTGAACAGCTAAATCATAGATTTGTTAAATTTAGTGCTAATACATGTTTGGAGAAGCACATAAACTAAGAATCATGTATGCAGATTGCAATTTTAATGAATCATTCATTAGTAATGTTAGAGTAATAGTACACACAAACAGGTTAGTAAATTTAGGCTTTAGATTTATATAAATGCCACTGAAAATACGGTTTAAATAAAATGTCATTAAATCAATGAACATTGCTTATTTCATTTTAAATCGAAATATTCTTAAACATTTCGCACTGTCACGAAATCTTAATTCCATGAAGAATGTTAAAGGTTGTAGAGCAAAGTACATTGGAAACAATTAACTTACTCGTTTTATTTAAATCCTGAACTTTTGAGATGTAGTGATACATCCAAAAATTGTACTTTTGCATTCAAAAACATTAGTAACATCTGAAAATATTTCCTTTATGAGTTCGTCACTTACAGTATTGAGTCAGTGGTATTCATATAATTATGAAGATTCATGTCTCTAATTTGTCAAATCTTGTTAAGAAATATCCCAAGCAGCACAAAGGCGTTCAAAACACGTTCTGCAACACGTACAGAGCGCACCAGCCGGCACGTTCAAAACACGTTCTCGCAGCACGTGTTGTCAACGTCTATGTGTCTTATCGATCGATGGTAATATGACACGTCGAAATTTGGTGTTAACCACCTTTTTTTGTCCCAGTTTTGAACGTGGAATGATAGGTTATATTTAGGTTCTGGAAATAAGTTTGTTTTCAGTGCTCCCCAGCTAAAAAAGTATACTACGTATACCCCACTATCCGGTGGCCGCGACGTGTTTTAACCGTGACGTCATTTTTGATCTATGATCGCCGCCATCTTGGTTTTAATTATTTAATTAATTTAATTATTGATTGTTTAATATATTCATTCCGCGGGATTCGAACGCGGGTCCCTTGCGACTCCAGCAAGGCATGCTAACCACTAGACGCTACTTGATCTTATCGAGGGAGAAAAATACTTTTAAAGGAAATTTTTTTGCAGGAGGCGCCATCTATGAAAGACTAAGGGCGTAAATCATATCATTTTATTAGTATGAATATAATGTTTTTTTACTGAAATGCATGCAAATCTGATTAGGATCTTGGGAGAAAGAGTTGTTTAGGATAAAACTTAAAGTTTCTGCAGATATGATTCCTCCCCCCTTTCTAAAAAGCAGTAATTCACGACCTCAATTCTGAGAAATTAAGCACCTCCTTAAGCACTGAAATGACACCGTGATAATATTACTGTTTTTGCACGTCAAATATCACGTTCCTTAAGCACTGAAATGACACCGTGATAATATTACTGTTTTCGCACGTCAAATAATATTACTGTTTTTGCACGTCAAATATCACGTTCCTTAAGCACTGAAATGACACCGTGATAATATTACTGTTTTTACACGTCAAATATCACGTTCCTTAAGCACTGAAATGACACTGTGATAATATTACTGTTTTTACACGTCGAACATAACGTTCAAGGGACACTTAGCACCGTTATTTGACTAATAACACCATTTTTGTACCAAATTTGAACGTTCTGGTGCTGCTGGGGATGTTCGGGTAGGATACACCTCACTACTTACTCTACAAAAATCACTTTTGAATTTATAGTAATACAAAATTAATAGCAATGTATTTTGATTAAATTTCTTTTTGAAGACTAAGCGGCCTCTGCTAAAATGTTAAACTTTAAAACTCAATAGATCATTATGCTTAAGAAAGGTAATGTTTTGTTTAAAATAAGTTTAATGTCTCTGAATTTGTAACTATCTACATATATGTATATATAAATGTATGTATGTTGGTTCCTTATACAAATCTACAGTTTTCGTCGGATTTTCGAACTTGGCACAGTTGTCACTTCCAAATGAATGAAGTAAATTTTATTCCTTGATGCAATAGAATTCAGAGGCGGGATTTTGAAATTTTAAAAAATCCAAAAAGCTCAAAATTCGAATTTTGTCTCAAAATGGCCATTTTCTTTCAATTTTGAATAGATAAAGTAAAATAGAAATAAGCCTTTAAGAATACAAATTGATAAAATTTAACACATTAAAATATGACTATTTTCCAACAAATATTGCGATTAACAATGACTTATGAATTTAAGGCTCACCTATTTTGTTTCAGCTTTAACAGGGTTCATACTCAAATTTGATAATTAAAAGTAAGGAGTTTTTAAGGAGTTTTGTAGGAGTTCATTTTAATTTTTAAGGACTTTCCCAGTCGAAATACTTATTCTTTAGCAACAAATCTCAAAACATTTTTTTACAACTCGTGTTGTTTATTTTTGCCATTATACAATATATTGAGTAACATACTAAATTGAAAGTCAAATATGCAGTTATTGCTACTTGAATGTTAGCAGACTCCGAATCAAATTCAAGTGTGAATGGGGGGGGGGGGGAATTAACCATTGAAAAATATTTTATTTTGCGGATGAATTTAAAAGAAAAGTAAAAAAATAAAATGTAAAAAGAGAAGAAATTTAGTGTGTTCTCAAAAACAAGACTGTCCTTAGTAATTCCGTAACTCAGGGATGAAAACAGCTCAAAGTCAAAAAAGAGGAAGAAATGTGGGGCATAAAAATTTTGATAGATTTTTTTTTGGTTAATGTTAGGCGAAATTTCCTCCTAATTTGCGCCGCGAAATTGAAAGTAAAATAGGTAGATTGAAGGCATATTTTTAAAACCTATTAATTGCTCATTCCCTATTTCTTCTTAAGTCATTCATAACAATGTAGGAAAAAAAGTGGGGGGTGGGGAGGGTTCAATTTTAGATGGATTAGAGACGTGTACCTCAAGCAATGAATTTTTTAACTAATACTGTGTGGTCTTTAATAATTTTGATAATTTTTGAAAGGCTAAAATAATTATCACAAAGATCTCAAACATTTTAGCTGAATTTCTTTAATTTCTACCTTCTAAACGGAAATTTAAGTTTTTGGCAGCATGCCAAAATAGAATATACATAGTTCGCCAATCATTGCATGTTATCCTTGAAGATTCAATCCTGCTGCATCCAAAAAACATTTCCATTATTTTGGAAGCTTGGAGTAATTTCAACCTCTACTGTTTTAAATCAACTTATTTCAAGCTTTAATTTAATAATGAATGTTTTATTTTTCTAAACTTGATGCAACATTTTTAGGTCGCAAAAAGAAAGAGAAAACACACAAAAGCGAAAGATTTTCATCCCTGGTAACTAGAATCAGTATAAAAAAAATAATTATTAAACTAAAGATTGTAATAAGGTAACTGAAAATAGTAGAGGTTAAAACAACTTCCAACTTTCTTAAACTTTGACGATTGACACTATTAAAGTGCACAAAATTTTGTTTAAAACATTTCAAATTAAGGATTTAAAGGAAAAATAAAAATAAATTTTAGTCGTTTGCCTCTTGACAGAGTATAATAAATGTCATAAATGCGAAAACTTATTCCAAAGGCGGATGCAAAAAGATCGCGATTTCCGTAATGAACGAATTAAAAGGGGAAAAAAGCAACATATAAAAGGATTTATTCAAGTAAAAATGTTTTAAATTAACATTTTGAAGCTCTTCGGTAAACATAATAGTGATAGCATTAAAGTAATCGGAGCAAAATTTAAATTAAATCAGTGACTTAAATTTTTTTGTTTCTCATAAAAAACAGAATTTTGCTTGGAAAATTTTAATTTTCGATTTTAATAGAAATAAAAAGACATTTTATTTATTTGCCTCTTAATGAAGCCAAGTACGAACAAAAAATCAGAAAAATTCTTCTCCCAAACAGGATGCAAACAGATTGCATCATTTAAAATGAAGGCGTCACATAAGTATAAAAACGGCAAATAAAACAATGTACTAAAGCAAAAAAAAAAATTTAGAATGTCCTTTCAATAGGTCTACTTAATCAATATTATTAATAATTATCGGCTTAATCATCGAAAATTTGGAGTAAGGACAAAAATTTCGGATGCAGGAAGACAGAAGCGCAGCAAAAAAAAACTAAATTTCCGGTATTAACACGTGAAAAAATACCAGAATTCTGGTATAATATTCGAACACAATCTTGGGAAGAAGAAAAGTAGTCTTTGTAGAAGAAAATATTCAAGGGATTGTATCCAAAGAATTAAAAATAAGGAGTTTGTAAGGAGATTATAGCAAAGTTCAGAAGTTTTAAGGGCCCTTATTTTTTCTTGTTAAAAAGCAGGAGTTTATAAGGAGTTTGTAAGGAGCGTAAGAACCCTGTTTAAATAAGTTAAAAACAATTATAGTTAGCCATGTCGTATTAATGAGCACCCGTGCAACGTCGGGTGTTAAGCTAGTACGCAATAATCAACTACTTCCTAAAGTTGCAAAAGACTTCTTTTCGCACCATAACACTTATTTCACTTTCAACTAATTTTTTCATGAGCACTGAATTTCAAACGTGCATGCGGTTTAAAATAAGCACTTATTTTGCGATTATTATGAACAAGTTTAAAATTAGTATTTAAAACTTGTTGCGAAATTAATTCACTATTTTGCAGATAATTTCCAGATGCATAATCTGTTTTCAACATCGAGTTATAATGGGCAGATAGACTTATAGAAAACTAAGTATCAAAATTAAAGGTTTTGTTGATTTTCAAGCAATATAGAACTTAATTACCTGTATCTTACAATTTTCTTCCTTTTAAGAAATTTCACTTCATTTTTTACACATGACGAAAGGGAAACTCGAAGCCAAATACTTTAACATGTTATAGTATGATCAAAATTCTGAAGTATCGGGACTGATTTGAACCATTTTCGCTGAAATCACCCATATATTATTATTATTATTATTATTATTATAAAAAAATATTCTAAAAATGTTCACTAAAAACATAAATTAATAAATTTATATTTTTGAAATTAACTGAAAATTTTACTTAAATTCCAAAAAATAAAGATTAACTTTCTTATGATGCAAATTAACATCTTAAATACAGTCAAGTCTTGATAACTCGAAGTCCCAAGGGACCAGCTAAAAGCTTAGAGTTATTGGTAGTTCGAGTTATAAGTAGTTCCTATCCTCTTTTCAAGAATTTTGGATTGAATGAAAACAAACATAAAGGTATATTTGAGTTTATAATGCTTTAAGTCATTGAGACTTGATTGAATATTATTGAAGGTCATGTTCAACATGTTCTCGAGGAGGTACAGAGCAGCGTGATAGACGTGAACAGATTTTAACAGCAGAAAAGTCTTTTCTGAAAGGAAATGATTAGAGAAAAAGAAAGAACGGAAAAAAAACAAGATTCAAAGTTTCTTTACTCACATTTAAATTCTTTAAAAAAGAAAAAAAAAAAAAACATGGCTAAGTTGTGATGATTCCTGGGAACAGATTTGAACACTTTAGCTAATGCTGGATAGTTTATTGTACGTGATTTCTATTATAATAAAGCAATATAATCAAGGCAAAGTAAAAAATATCCTATTACAACATCATTTGGTGTTAATGGAATGCATTTTTTGTTAAAATTACAAAAACTAAAAATAAAAGAATTCAATAAATAGATTAATTTGAAAATTTATGTTAAAAGCTGCGGCTATTATTGTTTTGAGCTAACGATATGAGCCTAAGTTTTTCCCACCCTTTTGTCGCACATTAGTCCTTGATGGTTTGTAGCTTTTTTTTTTCTAAATATTGTAACTAAAATATCTTTAAAAAGCTAAAGACAATTATATTTTATCTGGAAATCGCGAAAAGTCCAGTTTACAGAATGCTTCCACGTCCAGTACAAAATGGAAGGTATAACATGTAATTTTTGTTTTAGAAGCAAACATTGGTAAAGGAAACATGAAAAGTAATTACATCATCTAAGAGGTTTATCAAATGATGAAATTTTTAACTGGGATTTTCGCAAAAGAAAATTTCCAATAGGATCCTCACATCATACCGGATAACCCTCATCAATTCCGGATATCTCCCCCATCAATACCGGATAATCTGCCGGATATCCCACAAAAATTTGTCGGATACCCGTATCCTGAGTGGTCAGCCGGATCGGATATCATCGGATACCGGACAGTTAAAAAAAATCAGTCGGACAGGCCGGATACCGGATATCAGGTTCTGCCCTAGTTTGGACCCTTTGCCCCCCCCCCCCTGGAAAAACTTGAAATTACGTCCCTGCGGGAAAACCAGAAAATTAAATCTGAAAATATCGATGCCCGTACGCCGTACGGGCAAACCAGATGAGGCCAATTTCGGGTAGCACGTACACTACACGGGCAAACTGCTTAAATGGTTAAAAGACTGAGTGCCTTTTTCATTTTATACCTTATTTAAGGATTCTACTGCAGTTTAAATTATATTTATTACGAGTTAAAGTTAACGTAATTTCATGTCCCACACGTGATCGAAAACTTGTATATTTTTAAATTGCTACTAAACTAGGCGCTAAAATTTAAAATGGTTACGGCTTGTAAGTAACCTCAACATGCACAAATATTTCTGAAAGTGGTCTGTAATAATTTCAATTTCTTAAACAGTTATGAAGTAATTGAAAGTGTCCCACACGTGATGCTGCGTTCTGGACATTTTAAGAAAATTTAGCTCTGAACAAAAATTCATAAGTATTACTCTCAGGTAGCACAAAAAACGTTTAAACGTTTTATAAACGTTTTTAATCAGTTGTCACAACGTTAATAACCATTTTACAACCTTTAAAAAACGAAGTGTGCTACTTGGGCTGTTTCTATGTGTAACCTTTTGTTTAGTAAGTAGAATGTACTTTAAACTGGCGAAGAATAAAAAACAAGGGGGTTACAAGCTTGACGGTATTGATACGCGTATCTAATAAATATTCTTATTAGAATTTGTTTAAAAAATATTCTAAAAATATCAGTAATTAACAGGCACAAATGAAGAATGGTTTCACTGTTAAACATTAAAATAAATGTAAATCTTTAAAGCATTTTGTACAGATAAGTGCTGTAAAAACGCTGATAACTGACGTGCTGATAACTATTTTTTCAATATTGACTTTTTAAAATCAGACTTTGCTTAAATATTTTTTTAGTTCTCGCATTTAAATTGAATTTTGGTTTTAGACTATAAAGATGTCTTCAAAAAGTGCAACTGGGATGAAAAAAATGAGGGAAAAATTGAAAAAAGAAAATCCAAACTTTCAAAAAGATGAGAACAAAATAATTTGATTTAGGAAAGAAGAAGCGACAACAAATGGCACCGAAAGAGGTAATAAACCTCAAAAAAATATGAGAGAGACCTAAAAAGAAATCAGAGGTTAAAAAAGCTGCAAAATTTCCAGGATGTTTTAAATGGCCTAAAGAACGAAGAGAAACTTGTTATCAAAGAAAGGATGTCCTTAAAATTATTTCTCCCCCAGTTTGTTCGAAAAGAAGAGGCTTATATACATTTTTGGACATTTAAAACTACTTATATTTAGTTCTTAATGAATATCAGCCAAACGCTTGCTGGCATTTTAGTTTGCATCCTTTATTTTGTTAAAATTTCAAAGCAGTTTACTTAGTGAAATTTTTATTTATAAAAGTTAATTTTCATTTTTACACATGTTTTTTTCGTATCAAAGTAGATATTTTCTGGTTTATGCAATAAAGTATGTTTTTCATATTAATTTGTAACTGCTTTCATTCCTTTGAAAGTGAGAAAATCGCACGATGTCCCACACGTGACCGTTATTAAATCAGTTGTAAGTCCAGTATAAGTTTTTTTTTTTTTTAAGAGCTAATACTGCGAAACATTTGTAGGGATCCACTTTGCATGCCTAAAAATTTGCAGCTCCAAGAGTACAACAGATTCGCAGGAATTTTTACTAAAACATGGAAGAGTGAAAACTGATGTCCAAAAACTTATCTCACACGTGATTGAAAAAAGCCAATTAAAAAAGGTATTAGGAAAAAAATTTTTAGCTTAAAAAACCACGCAAGTCAGGAGCTTTCCCCAGATTTGCAAATTTTTAACTACGAGCCATAAATGATTCGTATACATACATAAATGTTCGGGAATTCAGTGTGCTTGTCCCACACGTGATCGTGGAATGGTCCTTAAAGAGTTCTATAATCCTGTTCCACAACTGAAGTTTCTTTAGAACTAAACTTAAACTATAAAAAATATAATTAAACTGTTCCGCTGTACCCCACTAAATTTCAAAAACAGAAATTAAATTTTCAGAACCGATATTTACAAGATTAGAAGTAAGGTTATAGATACTTTATTTCACACAAAAATAAATATTGTGAAATATTTAGGCAAGCTATCATGCTGAACTACCTTCCCTTCCACAAACAATAGACATTCGTATGATTTCGTAAATCTGTTTATAAACACATGTTTAAGATTGATTGACAGTGATTTTCATTCAAAGGAAGAAATAATAATTTGCATGCCCTGGACAAAACTAGCTTTTGTACTACTTATACAGGAACTGTTATAGTGTTTACTTTCTGTTGTAAGAGAAGCTTTCTAGGCACTTGAATTACGAGCCGATTTCCTGAAACTGACTTCAGAAATCTAAAATTTTAGTTTTGGTTATAATGTTACTAGATGAAAATCTTTTTCGCCAGCAACTGTTTTTAAAACCAGCTATGTATGTTGTATAGAGACAAATACTGAAATGTAAGTTGCTGTTCATTAACAGATTAAACGCACATTTTCTAATTTGCTTTACTTTTAGGTCTCTTTAATTAACTTTAAATCTTGAACTCAGTTTTCTGCTTAAAAAACGCCAGTAGTTGTGGTTTTCACAATTTTGCTTAACCCTCGTGGATCCCTCCCATTTCAGTTACACTCAAGACCCTTGGGGTCATAAACGACCCCAATGCTTCCTTTAATTAATTCATTATAATTATTGAATGTTACATGCATTATTTAAGTTCACACACTTTTTAATGCTAAAAAAAATAAAAATAAAAAGACACAATCAAAGTAAATTTAGTTTCTTCTTTAAAAATTAAAATTTTAGAGCAAACCTTACAATAACTGTAGATTTATTTACAACTGTAACAGACCTGAAAAAAACGTGATTTTTTGCAAGTGAATTTCAAACACTTATCATGTTTTTCGATGCATTGTCTGTCCAGTTCTCTTGGACAAAAGTTGCAACGTCCTCTTTTTTTGGCATTTTGGGGAAGTGACCTCAAGGATCTTGTGTGCAAAACATGCAATTTGGGAAAAATAAAACACAATAATAGCATTATTTTGAATAGAAAACTAGAAGAATAAAAGCCACAAAATGCCATTAAAAACAAATGGTTGATTAACAAGATATATTAAACAGAAATTGCATTGGGGTCACATATGACCCCAAGGAACCCACGAGGGTTAATCCTTCATGTCCCGACGGGCCTCAGGAGTCCCGCTTCTATCAATTTAGTATTATGAATCCTTTTTATATGGCTGGAATCATACTGAAGTTTTTAAGTACCACTCCTTGTACTTCGCTGTGAGGCCGACAGATGGTACACTTAAAAATTTTCCTGAAATTTTACGGTAAAAGTTACTGGCATCCATTTTGCCAGTAACTTTTACTGGCAAATATTTTTTACTGTAAAATTTTACGGCAGCAAAAACGAGAATAAAAGAGCGCGAGATACGAACGACAAGGATCGAAACCTGGACCCAATTTTTACACGCTGCATTACTGGTACCAGATGAGACACATAAGGAGAGCGGAAATAGGGTGTCATCTGCATCTCACAGTAAGTCACGTGGTGATCAATTGGAGCTACAATCGCAATTTTTTTAACGGTACAATTTACTGTAACAATTTTCTGTACTGTAAACTCTACACTTTACAGTAACATTTACCATAAGAGCTTCCTGAATTTTTAACAGTGTACCTGCAATCGAAAACAGTGTTCTTAGGGCCCCTAAGGCGTAGGGGGTTTGAGACTCTACTGATTTTCAAAATTTGCTAAATTTGGGACATATAGAGTTAAACAAAATGATACCTGGACATTAGGGTGGGGCGAAAAATAAAAACTTTTTCAGGCCAACTTCTAATAGTTGCCAAAAGTTGTCTTTGGTGATAGTTAGCTTTTGTGCAAAATTTGAGAAAAATCGGTTCATATCTTCAGGGGGCGCTGCGATCACAAAGTTTTACCATAGCTTTGTTATGGATTTTATGGTTAAAATATCAACAAGAATGCCTTTAGCTAGTTTCTTTGCATTTTTTTTACTCAAAAGATATTTTCATGCATTAAAAGCATATGAAATGACTCAAACATTTTATGATATATTTATATTTAAAAAAAAATCACTTTTTTTCACGTTTTTGTTTCTTTTTAAATGCTTGAAATATAAATATCATATAAATTAATTTTTTGTGAGTTATTTCATATGCTTTGAATGCTTGAATATATCTTAGGAGTAAAAAAATGCAATGAGATTAGTTAACGGCACTATTTTTCATATTTTAACCATAAAATCCCGATAAAAGCTATGATAAAACTTTGCGATCGCAGCGTCCCCTGAAGATATTAACCGATTTTTCTCAAATTTTGCGCAAAAGCTAACTATCACCAAAGACAACTTTTGGCAACTATTAGAAGTTGATATGAAAAACTTTATTTTTCGCCCCACCCTACTGGACATGGTACGAGACCCCATGACAACACTGCATAGATCTAGCAACAGAAATAATTCCATTTCTTTGAACAAAGTTACTTCATGCTTCAATACCAGTTCAGCAAGAAGAATATTAGACAAAAAGCAAATTTAGACACGCTCTTTTTTCCGCTATTTTGTGGGATCAAAAAATTTGGAGTGCTTTGAATTCTGGCCAATTCAAACCAAGGAGAAACTGGCAATTTAGAAAAAGAGAAGAGACAGGAAAGTAAAAACTGAAAATTGAATCGGTTAGCAAAAATAAAACTAAATACAACTGACCAGTTACTCCTAGGAAAGACTTGCCAATTTATATGGATGCTTTATTTTAATAGGGCAACATCTAATTCGAATTTACTCCTAAAAATGAATACAAATGTTAAAATTGCACGTCATGCTCCCTTCCTTTTGACTTTGTTCAAAGAAATGGAATTTTTTCTGGGACTATATGTATGCAGGGTTGTCGCGGGGCTGTACCATGTCCAGGTATCATTTTGCTTAAGCAAAATTGTGAAACCCACAACTACTGGCGTTTTTTAAGCAGAAAACTGTGTTCAAGATTTAAAGTTAATTAAAGCAACCTAAAAGTGGAACAAATTAGAAAATGAGTTTAATCTATTAATGAACAGCAACTTACATTTCAATATTTGTCCCTCGTATGAGGTATACATAGCTGATTACAAAAACAGCTTGCTGGCAAAAAAGATTTTCATCTAGTCACATTATAACCCAAACTAAAATTTCAGATTTCTGAAGTCAGTTTCAGGAAATAGACTCGCAATGAAAATGCCTAGAAAACTTCTCTTACAACAAAAAGTCAACACTAACAATTCCTGTATAATAAGTAGTACAAAAACTAGTTTTATCTGGGACATGCAAATTATTCTGTCATCCTTTGAATGAAAATCACTGTCAATCAATCAATTTTAATGTTGAAATTGTCGTGGTCACTCCAAGTGAAACGATACCTCTGGGGGTGATGGGCCAAGGGTTTGCTCGGCCCTTGGTTCTTTTTCAAAAAAGAACAGAGTGCTCTTCAGGGCCCTATCCCGGTTAAACCACGAGTTGTGGTAGGTACGGGGGACCCTGGAGTGCGTGAAATCAATTTTAATCATTTATTTATGAACAGATTTACGAAATCATAAGAATGTCTATTGTTTGTGGAAGGGGAGGTAGTTCAGCAGGATATAGCTTCCCTAAATATTTCACAATGTTTATCTTTGTGTGAAATAAAAGTATCCATTACCTTACTTCTAATCTTTCGAAGATCAGTCCTAAAAATAAAATTCCTATAATTGAAATTGGAGTTTTCAAATCAATTTCATAGGTAAATTTAAAAGTACTGTTACTAAACTATTTAGTATTAGAAGTTTTACATTAAACGGGCGCTCTTTATAGCTGAAACACATAGCTATGCGTAATCAAAATTTTTCTGACAAATCACACAAAAGTAAATTTGGTAAGGTAAACTAAAATTTGGGAAATTTTTCGTTTAATTTTTTTTTTTTTTTGATAGGGAAGAGTGAGGCAGAGTGGGACAGTTTACATTTGTTGTATTTTAGTTCTGAAGAAGAAATTTCAATTGCTGTGCATGAATATATAATTCATTAGCTCACGCTATTTTCTTCATAAATTCTTATGTTTCTTTTCAAAAAAAAAATTTATTTTCTCAAGTTGCCTCCCTCCGGTGAAGATCACAGTACGTTAAAGTATGTTAAGGCAAGAGGTACAGTGGGATATTGAGAAAGGCTCATACAAATCAGCGTTATTGAGGCAACATATTACTATTAAATATGCATTGAGATGCACATAAAACATCAAAGCAATTGCCAATACTTAAATGACTTAAACTTGCTAATTTGAAAAACAAAATAAATAAAATCAGAAGTTAGATAGGGATGCGTGTTGTCAGGACTTCTATTCGATGCGTATGAGTCTCAAAAACTTTGAAAATAATTTTAATATTTGAAAATTTAATCGTGCACGGCGTTTCTAAATTACTATCATATTTTTTGGATTTAACTCAATGGCATGTATGTGCGATGTAACTTTAAGTTAATTTGAATGTAGTAATAAGCATTTGAGTTTAAATGCAATATATGCACAAAAAATATTGAAGACATTTTCATACACCTCCTTTTTCAATTTAAGATTTGCGCAACAAAGTAACAAGATTAAACCAGTTTTGCTAATTTGTGCGTAATATGAACCGTTTACTATTCTTATTATTTCAATTAATCATAATCTTTGAAAATTAACAATGTCTTAGTTTCTAATTTGTGTTAGAAATCAATAAGAATTACAGATCGCATAAAAGCAGTTTTGATTTTAGACAAAGGTTGAATCTATTTTAAATTAAGCTATTATGCACGCCCAATTGATGTTCTTCAATAATACAAACTTTATTAAAGGTATCTAACTTTTCGTGAAGTTTAGTTAACTATACTCACAAACACACACTTGAAGTTAAAAATCGACGTATACAAAGCACAAACTCGGTACATAATTTTTATACCTAATTTTGCTTTATTTACGTTGATTTTGAACTTCAAATATAGTTTAGCACAAAGCTTATTTGATCATTCTTTTTCCTTGACTGCTTCTATTAAAACTACCTATTCATACACAAGCCAGTAATGTTATTCATTGAGCAAGATTCTTGGTGCCCAAGAGCTTCAAATTTTTAGCTACTGAATCTTCCTGAAACTATTTGAGAAGTAATATGCATGATATTTAATTTATATATATAAACTGGATGTATGTATGTTTGTTCCTCATACAAATCCAGTTTTTGTTGGATAATCATTAAATTTGGCACAGAGGCTCCTTGACGCACTAGAGTTAATATAGGTGGGGTTTTGAAATTAAAAACAAAATCCTAACAGGTCAAAATTGAAATTTTGTCTCAAAATGGCCATTTTCCTCCGATTTTGAATGTATAGATTAATAGAGATAAGCATTTAAGCATACAAGTTGATAACATTTAACACATTTAAACTTGAGTATTTTCCAACGAAGATTACGATTAGCAATTCATTATCAATCTTAGGCTCACCTGTTTAATTTTAGCATGA
The DNA here is from genome assembly GCA_038373865.1 of Uloborus plumipes. Lineage (NCBI taxonomy): Eukaryota > Metazoa > Arthropoda > Arachnida > Araneae > Uloboridae > Uloborus > Uloborus plumipes. The sequence goes on from JAXGGA010004763.1 coordinate 23,395, forward strand.
AATAAGTTAAACAATTATAATTAGCAATGTTGTATTAATAAGCACCCGGGCAACGTCGGGTAATAAGCTAGTTTCATATATAGTTACTCGTACTTAAAGTTTAAAATATTTTTCTTGTATGACAAACGAAAAGGTGAACTTTATTAAAATCCATTCAAAACTAAATTTGTCAGTTGAGAGGGATAAAAATAAGACTAAGTATTTAAAATCGCAACAAGAGTTCAATACAATAAAAGCATTACTATGCAACTATTATTAAAATTAAAATCCCCCGTGTAAATTATTAAAATTAACCCGTGTCCCCACACTGTTGGGACATGGGCCATAGATTTTTTTTCTCCGAAGCTAAAATTATTTGCAGACCTTCAACTGTTGGCGAGTTGGATTTCTTAGAAGCCTTTCATGTTCACAAAAATTTAAGTAATATTTGTAACGAATCCTTTGCAGTTCCACACATCTCGCCAATTTTACTTCATGCTTTTAAATTCTCTGACAACGCAACGCCAAATCAGGGCTCGGCACACGCTGACACCTGATTGGCCTAGCTGTTGCTCCTTTGCTATTTAAACTCTCCCGGTGCTTTGTTTCTTTCCATTTCTTGCTTGGCACTGACGAAGGAGGCTCTATGCCTTTAAACATGTTCGCCAATTTTAACTTTATCTATTTGTGTTTTTAAACGTCGCTTTTTGTTTTTACTCTTATGCAACTATCATTATAAGAGCAATAGTGCATAATTGTCGGAATCTAAAAATAAAGCGACACGTCAACTCCACTTAATTTTAGTTGTGCAGTCATTAAAGCATTTGCTTTTATGACAATTTCAGCTCAAGTAACTATTTAAGCTTATGTTCTATGCACATAGCTTTTTTCATGTTTGTGCATATAATTCGGATTTTGTTAGTCTAGTTTTTGCTAGAGAATACTTATGGAGATGGTGGGGGGGGGGGGCAGGGGGGGTCTATTGAATAGAAGAAGTTACTTACAATGATTTGAGTCCGGTTACAAGAAAGAGATTTTATTCCTTCTTAACTCTGCACTAATACTTTCCTCTTGCATTATACTCTGAAGAAATAAACTTAAAATTCAAGTTTCAAAAAGTACCTGGCCCCACCTCCGAATAAAACGTACTATGTGCAGACTAAAATAATGGAAGGTTTCTAATTATCGCTAATTTCGGAACCGAAAGCTGAATAACGTATATGTAATAAACTATAACCGTTTTTTTATTGGTAATTAACGTATTTTTGTTTGCACTTTAATTTGAAATTTACTTTTTTTAAAAATTCAGTTCATTTTTTCTCAGCAGAAAAAAAGCAGATTATTTGAGTATTTAATTTTTCAAAATTTGATAATTAAGATACGCAGCAAAAAACTAAGCGAATGAGCGTACGAAGAGGAATAAATTGAATGCTTTAACCACTCACTGATGGATTCATTTTGGTAATGAGGTAACGTAAGTTATGAGAACGGGTGTATATAAACCCCACTATATTTCTTGTATATTCCGAAGTTTAGCAATAAAAGATTTGTAATGATTTTTGTGTACATAAATACCACTGAAGCAAGAAGCAGTACCATAAGTGACATCGATGTAAACTCAAACTCGTAAGCATTACAAAACCTTTAAATGAAAAATTCCAATACGTCACGTGGTCACTTAATGGTCAAATGACCCACTTTTGCTTCATCAACATGTTAGTTGAAACTCAACAACGAAAAGGTTTTTTAAAACAAAGGAGAAACAGTGTGCTATTGAAGTTATAACGAGTGCAACGAAAGGAGGCGGTTCAAAGTAAAATTAATTTCCTCGCTTTTCCCCTGATGGTTGTCATAGTAACGGCGCTGTGGACTTTTTCCCCCACTTAGCTTTTTGCAACAATGGTTAAATGCAAACGGTTAAAATTGCCTTACGCGTAAACTATTATTCTATTGAAAAATCAAAGTTAATAAGGGACAACATTTTCTTAGAAATTTTTGCTGTATTGATATATGACTAGATTTGTTAGAAAACGTTGAGAAACAACTCAGACATGAGGATATAAATAAAAGCGTAAGCCTAGTTCGATAAACAAAAAATGTAATGCCTCAACAGCAGTGCATAAAAAAAGAGCTGTTTTCTTTCGTACGGTTGCCATGGATACTACGCAAAATTTCTAAACTGGATACGCCTATTTAAAAGTAACCGAGTATAACATACGACCATGCTTCACCCGAAGGTATACCTGCTAAGAGTAAGTTTTCCATTGTTATTTATTTTTGCCCCCTTTTTATTTTATTTTACTTATTTTTTTAAATTACAACTAATTTTGTTTTTACATATTAATTTTTTAAAAGTAACAATTATACGCAGAATAGAATCGCAGAATAGAATTTTTTCCTTCCAGACATTCAAAGCACACACACACACAATAAATAAATGAATATAATAAAGAGATAAAATAATTTACATAAAAAAATAAATTAATGAATTATTTAAATAAAAAACTGTTTAATAAATAATTTAAATAAATAAACTAGTTAAAAAAATCCCCCTCCCCCCATTTTGATGGAGCAACTTGCGCCATAATCCCCTGCCCTTGTAGGCACCGCTGCGATACTCTTACATCTTGACTTGATAATAAGACAGCTAACTTATGCTTAAGTTTAAGTTTACAGGCGATTTCAACCAAATATAGATACTTCCTTGCTAGCTGCACATTTTTTCACTAATAAAATAAATTATGTTTGACGCAATTTCAAAGAAAAAAAAATAATTCAACTCATTAATCCGTAAAACTTACCCTATTCGCTCGATGTGACTGAATAGAAGGCCGGCACTTCTATCCAGTCAGCTGAGCTCCGATAAAATGCTATTTCTTGCCATATTTTGAGCAACTGAACTCAAGGGTGCCATTCCCCCAACCTCAATGCACAAATTCCCCTTTCCCCCCCAAATTTTCACAACCCTCTTATGCTTTTTACTTTTGTCCCTCTATTTTATTACCCCTCTTTTTTGAAATATTACTTTTTTTTTAATTATAACTTATTTTTTTCTATATTAATTTTTTAAAAGTACTAATTATGCACAAAATATAATCGCTTTTTTCCCATACAGGCATTCCAAGCACACACACGCAAAACTAAATAAATAAATACTTTAAATAAAAAAATAAATTAATAAATAATTTAAAATAAAATAAAATTAGTTAATTTAAAAAAACAAATTATAAAATATTTTAAAATAAAATAAAATTAGTAAACTGAATTAAAAAAAACAAATTGTAAAAATATTTAAATGAATAAATTAGTTTAAAAAATCCCTCCCAAAACTTTTAATGGCGCAACTTGCGCCAATATCCCCCCTGACTGAACTGAGAAAAAAGCAAACACATATAAACTGATCTAAAATTTTTGCAACCAAGGTTTGCCTCGTTTGTGTTTATTTCAAACTTTGAATGAAAACCCAGTTTAATACCAAAGAGAATGTGCTTGTGGTCTGAGAAACTTATGTTTATAGCTTTTATCAACAATTTCTAATTTGATAAAAAATAAAGTTTACACGGAAACATTAACGTTTAGTGCTTTCCTGATAGCAATTTCGTTTTTTTATCGTCAAATTTAGTGTATTTGAATAATAAAAAAAATCAATTAAAGAGCTTCAAAAATGAGAAACAAAACCAAATTATGTGTGAATGTGCTTACTGTGCCTTTAACCTGTTAACTGGGTATGACGAAATATTTCGTCATACATAAAAGCCTATAGCAATGGGCATGACGAAATTTTTCGTCATGGAAATTAATCGTAATATATTGAACGCATCACGTTCCACGTTGTTCTTATCTATTAAATCTTAGAGTGGTTGTATATATGCCATCATATTGTCGATCGTCATGAATTTCAGTTCTTGTACACTGTAAAATATGTTGCAATGGCACCTTTCGGGTGAAACCTATTGTAACAGGAGCGGCCACCCGTAGGTGCCGAATTTCACCCTCTTGGGGAAAACTGGCACCCTCATTCCACGACCTACGCGGGTGCAAGATGGTAACCGTATAGGAGAGCATAATAGCGATCCCCTCACTGTTCACATATTGCAGATCCCCGCCTGTGCTGTGTGCTGTTTTGTGTTTTTCAATTGTGTTTTCTTTTACTTATTATTTAGTGCTTTTTATTCACTAAAGTCATTGGTACATATTTCACCTAGATTCCGATTTTGAGAAATGATCGACAACGTGTAATTTAAGGCATTTTCTCGACAGTTCAGACTTGCCAACATGATGTTTAAAAGAATTCCGTGACGTGAAATTAAACTCGAGTATTTTGAAAATGCTATTGACAATTAACTGCAGCATTATCTGTAACCGAAATGAAGAGGAAGGTATTTTATGAATCCCTTTAAAAAACAACAATGCAAAAATATACAGTTGTCTTATTCTATCAATAAACAATTGAAGTCTGCTTCATTAGACTTATAAAATTTTTAATCAAGGTAACATATTAAGTAGGTATGTTATAGTTTCGACAATTTAAATAACTTTATTGGAATAAAATATATCGTGTATTTGAATAAGCATGTTGTTACACGTCAAGTTCTCGACAGAGATTAAAAATCGAAATAATATTTAAAGGGATCAATTTCAACTGATGAAAGAAAAAAAAGGAACAAAAATAAGTAAGCCTCGTGGCGAAAACGAACTCAGCAATTTTGTTAGCAAATAACGCCAACGAAAGATATTAAGCGACAGCACGAAATGCATGGCATGAAAATAGCATAATACATATACGTATGATAAAAACAAATAAGAAAGAAAGAAAAGAGTCATTCAGAGTTTCTTTTTTTTTCCCTTCCTCTGTTGGCGTTCTGCTGCTTGTTTGCATCTCACGCAAAAGAGATTCGCTGCACAGAGATAAATTTCCGGTCGTACACTTTGAAATGATTTGTACAAATATGTTTTGAAAGTCTATAACTACTATCAAATGCATGTACTTACGTGAGAATTCGAAGACTCATATGAAGACTTTAATCCATTTTTGTAATAAACTACAAGGTGAAATCCAAGACGTAAAACACTGAACGAAAATTCCTGTCGTCGACGACATAACAAGATGTCCGCCATTCCAAATGGTTGATGATGATGATTGGAGACCTCGCGCAGGCGCATTCTGCTCAAGATGCCTTTTGTACGGCGAGATGTCTCACTGAGCATGCGCAAGCTTCATTCACCCCAAAGGGTGCCGATGGGAGGCTTTTTAGTGCGGTAAGAGCATTTCAAATTCGCTGTGGCACCCCGTGGCACCTTGCTTTCACCCAAACTTTCTTATTGGCACCCCTGCGTCACCCGTAGTTTTTACAGTGTAATCTGTAACTTGAGCGCTATTAACGGGAAAACGGGCGCTGCATGATCCATACTTCGAGCTGCCACAGTTTGGATTCATTTTAGTCTGCATTTCAGCATCTCACATGTTAGTAATAACTTTCTGATTTGAATATTCTTATTGTGAATTTCAGTGTTTTATATATTTAGGAGGTATTAGGAGAGAATCGAGATTCTGGTGTCCTGACTGCTGTGTTGCCTTGTGTATGCCGCACTGTTTCAAGCAATATCATACTGCGAAATAGTTATTATAATTTGTTCCATTAATGCGTTTTACATTGAATTATATTTTAAATATAAAATATTGTATCAAAATAAATAAAAATCATAAGTTAAAAACGATATTCTTTTATTATTTGAGGTGTGATATTACTTATCGCTGCTAAAAAAAAGTCCCCATTGTGAAACGAGTTGAGCAATAGCTAATTCCCCGATTAACAGGTTAATTATACTTCAAAATAGGCGTATTAAGTTTAGAAATTTTTCGTCGTCTCCATGGAAACCGTACGAAAGAAAATAGCGCCACTCTTATATGCACTGCTGTTGAGGCATTTCCTTTATTTTATGTTGATGGAATGAGGCTTACGTTTTTATTTATATCCTCATGTCTCAATTATTTCTCAACGTTTTCTAACAAATCTAACCATGCATAAATTAAGCAAAAATTTCTGCGAAAAAGTTGTGATTTTCAACGTTGGTTTTTCAATAGAATAATAGTTTACACACAAAGCAATTTTAACCTTTTTCATTGAACCATTGTTGCTAAAGCTAAGTGGGAGAAAAGTGAAAAGTCCATAGCGCCGTAACTACGACAACCATCGGGGGAAAGTGCGGAGAGTGGGAAATTAATTTTACTTTGAGCCGCATCCTCTCCTTACGCAATTCATTTACTGATACAATAAAAACTCTCATGCCCATTTAGATCATTGTTTTAAGCTTATATTTCTCTACCTGTCAATTTCTAGCATTGAACCTGCATAGACCTAATGTTTATCAAATCCTTTAAGGGTTAACATAAAACAAGGCATTAGTTTTAGAGTAGAAAGATATTGAAAACAAATACCGAACCCTTTTGCTTTAAACCCTGAAATTTTAAGGTGCTGTGATACACCCAAGAATTGTACTTCTACGTTTAAACGTTTTCAAATAGTGACTCACTTATGCGCCGGCCCAAGGGACCAACAGAAAAATTCGCATAAGTGAGAGAGACGTATAAGTGATGTCTATTTAAAGGACTAAAACGCAACATAGGTTCTAATGAGAGAGAGAAGGTCGCATTTTGCTCACATATCTCCAAAGTATTCAATAAACAGGACGTTAAATAACTTAATAAATATGGCAACGGTGAACTATTTCAAGCATAAAATGTATGTAAACCATTCAAAGTAAGAGTTTTAAGCTGATAAAAATTGAAAAAATTGTTAAAAAAACTTGGGCATAAATGGGTTAAAGGACTAAAACGCAACATAGGTTCTAATGAGAGAAAGAATAAGAATGTATCTTTGACAAGGGACATATTACTACGGTTTGGCAATTATTGTAATGTAATTACAAGGATAAAGAACAAACAAAAATTGTAGCATACCTAATTACAAACTGTTCCTTTTAAAACGATCCATAATAGGTAATTGTCCCTCTCCGAACTCTAGTTCATGCGGAAGAAAGGCGAAAAATTAAAGAGGAAAGTGAAGAAACATTCTTATTTTTTAAAGAAAAATATTTTACATTTTTAGGAAAATTCGGCTTCTTTAGAGCGAAGTATAAACGAATGATAATGTTATTTCGCAATGGAATGTACTGGGACCATTTAAAGTCCTCGTATAAGTGAAAAAAGCGTATAAATGAAATTGTTTATAAGTGAGAGTTCACTGTAGGTCTTTTATGCGTAAGTCACTTACGGTATTTGTTCAGTGCCTTTCATATAAAAACCAAAATCATTGAAAATTCGCCAAATATTGTGTGAGTGGGGGGAGGGGGTCACAAGAAACACAATGTTAGAAGTAAAATCACCCAATGAATTGCCATATAAAAAAGGTGACTTACGGATTAATTTTAATGAATGGTTAATAATGAATAACGATTTTAACTATTCTTGATGACTAAGCAGCCTCTGCAAAATTGCTGCTAAGCAGCCTCTTAAAACTGTGTAAAGTCACTTGACAGTCTGAATTTAACTATAAATACTGAAATTATCAACTCATTTGTCTTTGCAGAAGAGTTTTCTTTTGAATCCATAATACTTGTTTCAAATTCAACTAGAGTCATTTATTCATGGATTTTCCAACGTATAGGCGGTTCAAATTAAGCCAGTTACTTTACGTTAATTATAAATAAGTTCAAGTTAGTATTTAAAACTTGTTGCAAAATTAATTTAACTATTTGTATGATTATTTTAAGATGCATAAACTGTCTTCAACATTGAGTAATTATGTACAGAATCACAGTTAGAAAATTAAATATAAAAATTAAGGCTCTGCTTCGGGAATTTTTCTGGAACAATGCATGCAATCTATATATATAAATGGATATATGTTTGTTCCTCATACAAATCCAGTTTTTGTCGGATTTTCATCAAACTTGGCCCAGATTCCTTGATGCACTAGAATTCACATAGGCGGGGTTTTGAAATTAAAAAAAAAAATCCAAAAAGCACAAAATTCAAATATTTTTTGTCTCAAAATGGCCCTTTTCCTTCAAATTTAAATAAAGTAATAGAAATAAGCCTTTAAGCATACAAATTGATAAAATTTAGCACATTTAAATATATGTGTATTTTCCAACAAAGATTACGATCAACAATGAATTATCACTTTAAGGCTCACCTATTTCATTTGAGCATGAAATAAGTTATGTTATAAACAATTATAAATTAGATATGTTGCATTTAATGCAACCACCCCGGGCAACACCAGGTAATAAGCTAGAAACCTATATACTTGAAGTCTGTTTCTTTGAAGAATATCAACTGCTACTCCATTTTTTTCACATTGTAATGATATAAACGCAAAACTAAGTTACTTGGTAAAACGCATAGTTACTATTATCTTCAATTATAACACTGTCATCAATAATAAATGACTCATATGGCAGATAAAAGTTAGAAATTTCCTTGTAAATGAGCTGCATAACACTTGTATAGTTTTAAAATATTTGTACTCTTGCAATATCGAATCTTCTCCGTCTTTCAGCATTCAAATTTTACATACTACCTTTCCTTCCATTTTACCTTTTTATCTTCTACTAGGAATCAAAACAGCACATCAGAAGAAAACAGCTTGACGTCAAAATCACCACGACATCTAAAAAGAAAACCGAAAATTAGCCTTTTTTGGTAAAGGTCAAAAAAAAAAATTACCCGCAAAATATTAACAAAATATCCACAAGTTTATTTTAATAGCGTATTTTCTATGGAGAAAATTTAAGAGGATCTGGGTTACCCATCTCAATATTTTCTGGAAAAGAGCTTCAACTTAGCACATAAATCGAATTACATTAGATCAGTGGTTCCCAACCTGGGGGCGATCGCCCCCAAAGGGCGATTTGGTTCGACAAAGAAGCGGTAAATTCCTAAGGGGTGATAGGTTTTTGGAAGAGAAAACAGCAGTAATAAAAGGGGACATAACCAAAGGAAGTATTGTCATTGTCAATTTTATGAATTTTTAGACTTTCAATTTATTTTCCTTCAAATTTTTAGTTTCAATGATTTTAATTCCCCCAGATTCCAGTGTAGAAAAGAAATTTCTTGGAAAATGTACGTCTGTTTTTTAAAAAGTACGTCGATGATCTTAGCCCCTTCAGACCTGGTGTCCGGTATACCGGACATCAGCTTTAAACAGCTGCTAATCATTTAATAATTGATTAAAATACTTGATTTTTGTAGTTTACTCTTGACATTCTGTATATTATCATCTGTGCAAAAATTTCTAGTTTTGGAATTGGCAACATTCCAAAATATGGATTGGAAGATGGGATTTGCCTCGTTTTGCCAACGATAGATTTTTGTCGCAAAAGCGAACTTTTTTTCTAATTTTTAAAAAAAATATATAATTTTTTATTTATTGTTTCAAATGTTTATATTATGTTTTGTTATTGTTTGGAGAATATTTTACGATAAAGTTTGAGTGATGTTTCATATTTTTTTGCTGAAATATTAATTTCAAAATATGTATCTGGAAAATTGGACCCGTCATAACTCTTAATTTTTTACTCACAAGCTTGAAATTTTGTTTGTGAGATGCTCTTAGCCATAGTACTTTGTGTACCAAATAAAAACATTTTTGGTTAACTATTTCATAATTCCGACTGAAAGGTTAGTTAAATGTTTCCCTTCAAATGCTTTTATCAGTTCGCTTTGTGAAAGGAGAAAAAAGGGTATTTTATTTATTTATTAATATTCTTAGTCTAAACATGATTGGTTATAATTGATTTATTGACGACATTTTACTCGAATTAAAGTTAAACATTTTTAATAATATCTATGTTAACTTGTACCAATTTTTTTTTCGAGGAAACGGGGAGGAGAGAGGATAGGTGTCAGCGTCTTGAAGGGGGCGATGAGCTCAAAAAATGTTGGGAAACACTATTTTAGAACAAAAAATAATAAATTCAAAAAGTTAGTTGGTGAAAATGTACTTTAGGTCCCCTGCTTGGCGCAATTTCAAAAATCGCCAAGCGATTGGCGCATTCTTGCGTCTTGTCTTGAAAGGCTTTCGTAGGTTTAAGGTTGCCATACAAAAGCAAGTTGGCTGGTAAAATTGCAGGGTTACCATGTTTTGTGCAGTTATCGCTAATTTGGCGAATAAGGGGACCTAAAGCACAGATTAACCGAAAATTCTTGAGATGAAGTACATTTTTTTCGTTAAAGAAAAGAGATCTTGAGCTCCGATACAAGTATGTTATGAATGAGTACGCAGGTTACATGGCACAAGAATATTTTTAACTCAACATTTATTTTAAGTTAAAAGATGGTCAAGAAGTTGCAATACTTTTACAATTTATATGCATCCGCATTACTTTTGCAGTTTCATAATTTTTCCACTTCAAACTAAAAGTCCATCCGTATTAATCAGCATATATTTACATGAACACGATAAATCCACCACTTCGTCATACTTCGAAAATATTTGATACAAATCAAAAGAAAATTTGAAAAAATAATTTTCCATATTTCTATACTTAAAGATATAAACTAAGGGCCCTGCTCCACATTGAAGTAAAGCAGAAAAATAAAGCAGAAGCGTAAAATTGAGCAAATAGTGTTCCTATGGAAAGTACCCGGATTTTCGGTTTCTGCCTTCAGTTTCGGTCGCGTTTTACGCTGATGTGGAGCAGGGCCCTAAGTCTACAAAAATAAAGAATGGAAAAACATTTTTTTGAATAATAATGTTATATTTAGCTAAAAGATGCTACTTTCAAAAATAAGCTCGAACAATTCAACTTCCCAATAGCAAATAGAAATCTTGCTAGCATTATTGGGTTAATTCACACCACAATTCATTACTCCTAACAAAAATCAAGTTTATATTTTTAGGCTATAATGTATAGCAGAAAATTCACCATTAGAGGACTGAAATATCACTTTCCAAATTAACTTTCATAGCCATTAACATCCTTTCACAATAACTTTTAGCTTACTGTTTTTAGTACAATATAGATAATCATGAAATTGTAACTGAACTCAAACACTTCAACTTGAAATAAGACAAAGTCTTTAAAAATGCAATTTTTGCTTTGAAGTTTGAAGCTCATAATTTGATAATGAAACTGAACAGGAATAGACTAGATTGCAGTTGCAGTTTAAAAACTGCATCAGATTACTAAAAAAATCCTTAAAAATCCTTGTTCGTATTTCAGAGATCCAAATATCTTTTGCAAAAAGTTCGTTTTTCTTCCCATACGGAAAAAAATCGAAAAATTGACGACACTAAGCCTATTTCATTGATAATACATTACTATTTAATTAGAGGACATTACGAAAGCGATTATATCTCTGGCACCAAATGTACAACGAATATGAAACTGATTTTAATCCTAGGTTAGAGGAAGTTTAAATTTAGCCAAGCTAAATTTGAGCATATTCCCAAATTTTGCTTAGCTCGTCCAAACTCTACGATTTTACTATAAAAGTACTGTCGTCCCCGCTTAATCGGGTAACGGATAAACGAATACCCCGCTTATACGAATAAAATATCTCGGAACCGATGCCATAGACGCAATGTTAAAGATCCCCGCTTAATCAAATTCCCCGTTTAATCGAATAATAGTTCTTGGAACCGACAGTATTCGTTTAAGCGGGGCCGACAGTATTAAAAATTAAGAGAAAAGTGTATTGTTAAGAAATTATTTTTGCAATAGCTACAATAAAAATTACTGCAGTTTTAAAGCAAATAAGAAATTAAAATAAAGTAGCAATAATGATTTTTTCAGTGAGACACTTTGAAAAGCATTTTTGTAATAGTTTTGAAAATTTTCCTAGGGGGTAACTACGATTTTACTATAAAAGTACTGTCGTCTCCGCTTAATCGGGTAACGGATAAACGAAGACCCCGCTTATACGAATAAAACCGTCCGGAACCAAACACTTCCCCATAGACGCAATGCCAAATATCCCCGCTTAATCGAATAATTTCCCCGGATATTAGAATAATATTTGTCAGCTTTTGCAAAATTTTTGCTAAGATAAAAGTCGAATAAAATAAAAGTGTTCCCACAAGACCTTGAGCAAGCAAATCGCAATTGTGGACTGTTTCAGAAAATAAAAGTGAAAGGCGGAAAAACAATTTTTTTGCAACACAAGTTGTAAGTTACTTTTTCATATGACCCGTACAGTATTTATACTCAATTACTAGACTGTTTTGTTGTTTACTTTGCTTATTTCAAAATCTTTTTACCAATAACACTAATTATTTCCTTTATATAGCTATTTATTTGTTATTACGTTTTGAGACAAAAGTTATAATAGAAAGGTAAAAAAAAAAGTTCCTCGCTTAATCAAATACCCCGCTTAATCGAGTAAAATTTCTTGGAACCGACAGTATTCGGTTAAGGGGGCCGACAGCATTTTTCAAAAGAACATTATACAATACCATGGGCATAAGCTCTAAAACTAATTTTGACTTAGCTCGAAAACCGTAATTCTTAGATTTAAGTCATGCCGCCAACGTAACTTACGTTATGTTAATTAGAAAAAAAATAAGGGTACAAATAAGCCTTGATAAGAATTCGATGTACGACGACAAACCTCGTACATCGTTCTTAGCGGAGCTTTTTTGGAGCCGATAGGAAAAATTCAGATTAAAATACATAAATGTTTAAAACTAAGTACATATGTTGCATGTCCTTCTTGACGATGCTTTTTTAATACGGTCTTATTAGTTTCACGTGTGGGTTTGTTTGTATGTAACTCCGAATTAAAGATAAAATTCATGTTCTTTACAAATATAAAAGTAATATATTATATACCATTATCAATACTAAAGGCTAAATTGTATTGCATGATGAAGTATTATAAAAGCATGTAAACTTAGCTGATAGTTAATAGTTTTGAAAGTCAGAGGGAAATCAGAATATCATGAGATATAGTTCAAACTTTAGTATTAATGATAGTGTTAACCCATTAATGCATAACGTCCTTTTAAAAGGACGGTCCAAAAAAGGGTCTGAATTTTCCCAAAATGAACATTTCAACCATATAGTGTTCAATGAGTACCTTGGTATTCTTTCAATGCGTTATTAACAGATTGCAGTACATAACCATTGCAAAGTGTGTTCTGTAGCAGTTTTAATATGATTTTTATCAAAAAGGACATCGTTCACAATATTAAGAAAAAAAGCTGAGTTTTCAACGTTATTCCCAACTTCCCAGTTTATGTTGATTGCTGATTTATTTCTTCTTATAAAATGTCTTTTTAAATATTACATCGTAGGCAGAAAGAAATTTTAGTAAAAAAAGTATGTACCCTCTGGGGTCTATCGTAACTTTTAAGATACTATTTTTCTTAAATTTTCTTTCCTTAATAAAAATTATTTTTTACATATATTTTTTTTATTATTTTTCCTTTCCATTAAACATTGTTTGTAACCACGTCACAAAATATCATTGGAAAAAAAATGTCAGGCATTAATGGGTTAAGTACATTACTTTTATATTTGTAAAGAAAAAACTCTAAAAGCGTATTTTAGTTTTTTAAACTATAATAATTGTACCAACAAGTTTTGTAGTATAGTGTGATATAAAACACACAACCACCGCAATAAACTACTCTAATAAATGTTTCAAAAATACCAAAACGTAGAAACTTTTTTCTGCAAATAAACACTAAAAAATTTGAAATATTTAAGCTAGCTTATTTACGTAACAGTACGGACCGTAACAAAATACCAATACAAATAACTTTTTCAACTACATATTTCACTCCTGAAAATCTTATTTTTGTACTCTATAAAGAAGAGCAAAACTGTTCAATATGGGGGGTGGGGGGAACATCCCCAAAACCAATCCCAACCATAAATATAATACTATAAAGTTAATTACAAACAGAAAGGCTACTAAATTATCAAAAACTATTTGTGTACTGTTTTAAATAAACAGTCACGGTTATATTAACGGTTTTAAAGATACCAAAGTCAGTCAATTTCTGTAGCAATTCCGTAGTAAAATATTCGCATACAATGGTAAATAAGAAGTCTTAAAAGCATGCTCTTACGTGGACGAAATTTTTCAAACACATTCTACTAAAAACGCAAAAGGGGGGGGGGGCAAAAAAAAGTTCAATTTGCTATAGTTCACGTGAAACGTACCGGTTATATTTTTACGAGTAATTTTAACTTCAAAAAATAAAATAACCGTACCCCTAGTATGATTCAAAATTATTTTCGTACTAATTCAGTTCATAAATCAACATACATCAATGGATATGCAAATGAAAATAAATAGTTCAACCGCGGACTTGAATATTTTGTATAAATTAGCGAAGTTGAACAGCTCTAGACAAAACATAATTGAAAAATTTAGAGCTTACCTTCCTATTCAGCACAACTCAAATATGCAGATAAACTTCTCAAACAAATAGAGTCTAAACAACTACGCAGTACATTAAATATATTTTCTAAATAGCTGCTTAATGCTAAATTCAATGAGTTATGAACTCTTATTTTTCATACACTCGCTAATACGAACCTTCACACACTAGACAGTTCAAATTTCTAAAATGGCTGCTGAACGTAATGAATTCACCTGCAACCAAAAACACTGAATACTTGGCGATGTACACGATTGACGCTGCAATTGAAAAGAAAAAAATCTTCAACAGCAGCATTTATATTACGATGTTTCAGCGATTTTTTCACTCAAAGACTAAATTTTCCGAAGAGCTATCGACACGCACTCTTGTCTCAATCCCGCTCACTGCTAACTTCGAATCAGCAGAGAAGAACCACGTGCAGGCATGACGTCAAAAGCCTAAAAATTTGCGTACTCGGTCAGTTGCAATTAGTTGTGGTTTGCGTTAAACACAAATAATAGTGGTACAAACTTAGTTTAGATTTTGTTTTTTGCATTTTTTGTGGAAAACTAATTGGATTCTATCGGAATTTATAAACTAAATGTTAATGAAGGATTTTTCAATATTTTTTGAAATTGAAAATAGTTTTAAAAAATAATGGGAACTTCTGAAAGATATAGTTTTCAATGCAGTCCTAAACACACGAACTTTGTCTTTTGCAGCGGCAGAAACACGAAATTCCAAAAATATACTTATGATAATTTTTCACAAAAAGAAAAACTTACATCAGTTTAAAAATTTCGTATTGAGAAATGTTAGAATGATTTCAATAGTTCTAAAAAGCAGTCAACTTTCTTCTAGTTTCCTTTTTATTTATTTATTTATTTAAAATTATTACATGTATTTTCCAATGAGTACTGCACCGCATAGATATTGCGTAAATCATAATGAAATTTACATCCCATAGGGAAGAAAATAGCACCTAGGTCATCGGGGAGACGGCGGGGAATCCAGCACACGATGGCCTTTACTGCACGCAGGTTAGAGCTAGCACGTTCAACCCCTCGGCATGGAAGGGCTCAAAACTCGCTTCTACTGTTCCTCCATGAAAACCGCGCCTAGCTCTCGCAAATAGTTCCACTTAAAAAGGGTAGATGGGTTGTAGGTGATAACTTTCCAAAGTTTTCAATTTAAAACTTGCATTTGCTAATCCTTTCGACACATTCAACTAAGCCATACATTTGAAATTAGCATCGTTCCACGTTGTTTGATACGGTTCAAACTGGTTTTTATTATTCTTCCCCTTATTGTTATCTTACCTAATCCCCCTATTTTTGTAGGATCAGAGAGGACCTGACGCATGCGTAAATGCGCGGAAGGTTTTACTTAAGAAGATCAGACAGTAACCATTTTTTAGCTATTTACTATTTATCACTCAACTTTTTTTCTCCATTTTTTCTCGAAAAAGCTTGAAATCACCCATACGATAATATAGCTACTGTCTAAATTTTTTTCGTGCGACCTCCGCCGCATCTGCGCACGCGCCAAATATCTTCTGGCTTTCTCGAAATAGGGGGGAAATGCAATTAGGAAGTAGCAAGCGAACAAAAGCTGAAGGCATCGGGAAGTGCGCATCCTAAACCTATCACCCCTTTTTCAGATGGAAGCGTCCGTGGCACCCAGGCGCACAATACGCAAACAGACAGTAGAACAAATTTTGCTGGTGATATATAGATGAAATAAATGACTGTTGTAATTTGTTGATTACCAACAGTACGAGGTGTATTCAAGTTCTAAGGCCTCCGATTTGTTTTTTCCAAACTGGAAAGACATAGAAACATGCAGATTATTTTAAAATGAGCGCCCGTTCTTACTCAAAATATCACAGAGATGGCAACGCTGTGCGACAGATGGACTTTAAACGCCAGTCGCGAGAATGAGAACTGTTTACGATACTTAAATGGCGACGTTTTCCTCACTTGAACAGCGTGCAATCATTCGTTTTCTCAATTTACGTGGTGTGACACCAATCGAAATTCATCGACAGTTGAAGGAGACATGTGGTGATAAAATTATGGATGTATCGGAAAGTGCGTTCGTGGGTGCGACAGGTTAATGAAAGCAGAACATCGTGTGAAAACCAACCGATACAACCTCGGGCTCGCACAAGCCGGTCTCATCCAGAAAGTGGAGAGAATTGTTTTGGGGGATCGCCGAAGTACTGTCGCACCCACGAATGCACTTTCCGACACATCCATAATTCTATCACCACATGTCTCCTTCAACTGTCGATGGGTTTTCATTTGGTGTCACACCACGCAAATTCAGAAAACAAATGATTGCATGCTGTTCAAGGAAAACTTTGCCATTTTAAGTATCGAAAACAGTTCTCATTCTCGCGACTGGCGTTTAAATTCCATCTGTCGCATAGTGTTGCCATCTCTGTGATATTTTAACTAAGAACACGCGCTCATTTTTATAAAACAATCCGCATGTTTCCATGTCTTTCCAGTCGGAGAAAAAAAACCGGAGGCCTTAGAACTTGAATGCACTTCGTAGTAAGGTGGACGGTGACAGCTTTTCCATCTGAAAGCATTATGTGCGAAATAAAAGGAAATGAAGATCTGAAAGAAAATACCAGGGCTGCGGAGTCGGAGGAAAAGTGGTCGACTCCGACTCCGGGATTTTAAAACTTTCGACTCCGACGCCGACTCCCGACTCCTGCTTTTTTTTAATTATTTTTTTTACCCAAATATGAAGAGGGAAAAACCCTAAACAGAGGTTGAAATATTAAGTCCACTTTTAAAAGTTTCATTTTTATTCATAGTCGTAGCCAGGACTCACTGTAGGGGGGCGGATAGCAAGCTGGGGTATCCCAGTCGGAGGTCATGAGAGGTCATTATGACCTCTCAAAAAGTTCAATTTTCTCAGGAATTCTCGCAGGTAATTTCACCACATTCACCCCAATTATCGGAGGTCACTATGACCTCCCAAAAAGTCAATTTTCTCCAGAGCAAAAGACAAGTGCCGCTCTTGTCATTTGACTCCGTACAAAACTAATCCTTTTCTTGTTAAATGGCCAGACTTTATTTTAACACATTGCATTTTTGCTGCAAAGACCCGCCATTTGAAGCCCTTTTTAATGATCCTAGATGCTAAGGATTTGGATATTGGACGCTGAAAATTT
Organism: Uloborus plumipes; assembly: GCA_038373865.1. Taxonomy (NCBI): domain Eukaryota; kingdom Metazoa; phylum Arthropoda; class Arachnida; order Araneae; family Uloboridae; genus Uloborus; species Uloborus plumipes. The sequence continues at coordinate 40,939 of JAXGGA010004763.1, forward strand.
GTATCTGTTAGTTTCAAAGAAATGTTTTCACCTCCATAAAATTTCATCCAAATCGGAGGTGGTCGGAGTAGGAGTCGGAGTCGACATGTTTTTCAGCGACTCCGACTCCGACTCCTTTGGTCCAAAATCAGTCCAACTCCGACTCTTCGACTCCGACTCCTACTCCGACTCCGCAGCCCTGGAAAATACTGTCAAAAAACTGATGTTGTTGCATTGAAAAATGGACTATATAGTCGACGCTCGATATAACGACCTTCTCCGTCCTACAGAAAACCAGGGACGTCGTTTCAAGTTTTTCTAGGGGGGGGGGGGCAAAGGGTAAAAACACAATACAATTTCACCAGAAAACAACAAAAACCACGCCCACTTATATGTAAATACATTGATTTCTCAAAATCAGGGGGGGGGGGCAATTGACCCCCCTGCCCCCCCCTAAATGACGGGCCTGCAGAAAACGGTCTTTATAACGAGTGGTCGCTATAAGAGGTAGAAAATAGAGTAGATTGGGATACAGTTGGGGATTTTCTCACCGGTCGTTATATTAGGATGGTCTTTATAACGTGTGGTCGTTATAACGAGCGTCGACTGCATTATACCTCGTGTAACAAGAGGAGGCGTATGAAAAAAATGTCAATTTCCCACTCTCTGCACTTTTCCCCTTATGGTTGTCATTCTTACGGCGCTGTAGACTTTTTCCCCGCTTAGTTTTTGCAACAAGTTTACAACACTAGTTTTTGCCTCAGCGCTTGCTTAGGGGCGGTTACTTACTGCCATATACCCGAGCCTTGCCTCAAAGTTTTCGAGTTGTACCGTACCAAGTGCGGTCGCTCACTGGTAATCTAATTTTCACATTAGCTACCAGTTTTTGTTGACCTTCTGTTCTCTATAAGAGGATTTTTGCCCCCCAGCCCGTTTAATTCCTATACCATGCTGATAAGTGCACAATAAACACGAAACTGCAGTCCATGGTTGGAATAAACGAGCGAGCAGTGTATTGCATGTTTCTGCCTTAGCCCTTGCTTAGGAGCGTTTACTTACTGCTTTATACAGGGTGTTCCAAGTCAACTGTCATGACCTCTAATTCCTCAACTGTTCGTCCTAGATGCATACTTCCAATTGCAAATTTGCTCAAAATGAGGTAGAGAGTCAAAATATTAAAAGTTTGAAGCGAAGAAATAATTCAGTCAAAAAATACGAAATCTAACTTTTTATAGGAACTCCGGATCCCCAAACTTATATTTAGGGAAAGAATCTCCATTGAAAAATAATACTAACACAAAAAAAATGACATTTGTGCTATCAAAATTTGCGGAGATATTCGAGTTTTCAATGCGCAGGGCCCGTTAACAAATTGACAAAAGAAAATTTTCGCCCTGCCAGAGGAATAACGAGCTTTTAGATTAGGGACGATAATGAAATTTGTTTCGTCCATGTCAGAAAACATTCGCTTCTCATTGTATTCAAAAATAAATACAGATGATACAAGACTACAAAACATAACAAGACAAGGTAAATTATTATACAATTTTCTACAAAGATATTAAACACACGAAATATGTAGAATCTAAGAAATAATATACATTGCGATTACATTGTCCGTTAAGCAACACCATTTCTACATACTGTTCCGTAGCGTACATCGTAACTTCAAGCCTTAACGAAATGCACCTAGTTAAGCCGATTTTATTCTGCAGTGAAAGGATTACGTTATTTCAAGCAATCACTATACAGTCGGTAAATTTATATTCGCGAATTCAGCAAGACATTTTCATTCTTTCTTATTCAATTTTTTTTCGTATTTTTATTCCCATGTTAAATACCTTTTGCAGTTAAATGTATTTTAGGAAAATAAAGAATATTTTGAAAAAAAAAAAAAAGAACTCTGAATGGTGCGAATTTCGCGTGTATATGGATCACTTAAATCACTTAAAATAACGCTAGTGTAAAGTGGTATAAGTCATAAAGTTTCATGTTTCATTTCTCCATGGATTTTGATCGCACAAATGTCATTTTTTTTTGTGTTAGTATTATTTTTCAATAGAGATTATTTCTCTAAATATAAGTTTGGGGGCCCGGAGCCCCTATAAAAAGTTAACTTTTTTATTTCTTAACCAATTATTTTTTTCGCTTCAAACTCTCCACATCTTAACTCTCCTCCTCATTTCGAGCAATTTTGCGAATGGAAGTATACATATAGGACGAACGGTTGAGGAAATAAAGGCCATGACAGTTAACTAGGAACACCCTGTATATTACATGTGTTGATGTATTATAAGTGCATGTAAAATTAGAGCGGATGTTCAATAGTTTTGAAAATCAGAGGGAAATCAGTTGGAGTATCACGAAATGTAGTTTAACCTTTAGTATTAATGATAATATAAAGTATATTACGTTAATATTTGTAAAAAACCTTTAGTTAGTTGAAGATTTAGGAGTTATCGTCAGTCATCACCAAATTTATAAGTTTCAAAAACTGATTTTTTTTTAAATTTAATTTCCCCAAAATTCTTTTTTAAAAATGTAAATAATTTCGCAAAAAAGTGTGCTCCTGTTTTCCAAAAGTACGTCGATAATCTTGGCTAAGTATTTCTCTCTAAACAGCTATCAGTTCGTTTTGGTGAGAGGGGGGGGGGGGGAGTAAGAAAGAAAGGAAACGAAAAAAGGAAAGGGAAAAAAGTAATATAATTTCTTCATTTGGAGAACTTGTGTGACATTTCTCTGTAGTATTTATTTTGCTTCAAATTTGAAGCAGTCAATTATATTATCAAATGCGTGACGTGTAATACTCAATTATGAGATTGAGAAATACCTCACGATTTATCATACTAACGGAAGTTTTCAATTTTCAATTTCCATACTAAAAAAACCCCAACCCCCCAATATTTTTTCCCAAAATTCCATACCACCGCCCCACCAACCCATCCCTTTCTCATCTGTAGAGAAGGGTTAATAAGGGGTTGTGGGGGGGGGGGGGGGGGGGGGGGGGGGGGGGGGGGGGGGGGGGGGGGGGGGGGGGGGGGGGGGGGGGGGGGGGGGGGGGGGGGGGGGGGGGGGGGGGGGGGGGGGGGGGGGGGGGGGGGGGGGGGGTGGGGGGGGGGGGGGGGGGGTGGGTGGGGGGGGGGGGGGGTGGGGTGGGGGTTGGGTGTGTGGGGGGGGGGGGGTGGGGGGGGTGGGGGGGGGGGGTGTTTGTTTGTTGGGGTGGGGTGAGGGTTTTGTGATGTGGTTAGGGTTTGTACACACACATGGGTGGGGGGGTGTTTGGGGGTTTGTTGGGGATGTGTGGGGGGGTGGGTGATTTTTGTGTGGGGGTGGGGGGAGGGGGGGGGGGGGGGGGGGGGGGGGGGGGGTGGGGGGGGGGGGGTGGGTGTGTTGGGGGTGGGGGGTTGGGGGGGTGGGTTTATGTAGTTGTAGTTTTGTTGGGGTGTGTTGTGTGTGTGTATGTTTTTTTGGTGTGGTTGTTCTATATCTTTAAAAATTAGCTTTATTTGCTATTTGATGTAAATGATTATTTTTTAGTAACTTAGTCTTAAAGAGGATCACTATGGTACTATTCATACAACTATTAAATGCTGGTTAGGTAATTTATTAGAAAGTGAGCAACAAGCTACTTTCTCACAAACACGTCGTGATCTAAGACATAGTCTATAGATTAGGGGTGGGGTAGGGGGGTTAGAGGGGCATTAAAATTGTTTGTAGTTTAGTAATTAAAATTAGCTTTTATTTTGCTATTTGATGCTTTATTTAGTGTGTTTTTGTACTGGATTGGAGCAATTTTGGAATATATTTTGAGATTTTTTTTTTTTTTGAAAATATTTCATTGTTGTAAAGAATGCGGTTGGTTTGCATGTCCAGAAGATACCTGAAAAATCAAGATTAAATTAATGTTTAAGAGTAATATAGTGCTTTTTACGAGGCTTTATTTTATGATACTGGGTAAAAAAGAAAAAAAAATGAGAACATGTTTTTGAATATTTTTTTATTCCCCCGAAAAAAGCTGAAATTCTCCAATTTTTTGGTTTTTTTGGCTTGTTCGTGCATCAGAAGGTATTATTCGATTTCAATATATTTTTTAAATTTCGGAAGGCTTCACCAATCTTAACTTTTCCGTTCAAGAGCATTAAAATGAAACATTCAAGCAAAAATTTTAAAATACCACTAAGAACACATGAAAATTTCCATTTTTTCAAAATTTCAGGCTCATTGCGGGATCGGAAGATATTATCCGATTTCAAAAATTTTTGCTTTGTTTTGTAAGTCTTCACGCATCGGTAGTTAATAATCGGCCGATAAATTGGCAGACCCGAATAATTATAAGAATGAACTTTTTTTCTCCCAATTTCACTATCGCTTTTTTTTTTATCTTTTACAATTTCGATTTCAGAAACATTTTGTAATTTATTTCTGAGAAGATTTATTTTATTTTAATTTCATTTTCCTAATTTTCCCACCAAAATTTTATCTAATTTCTTAGAAAGCAATTTTCATTTTATTGTCAGAAAAATTAAATCAACTAATTATGGTAACTAGACATGAAAAGTCGAAAGCAAAAATAGGGGGAGTCAGTGGTGAGCACCCTAATTTAGAAGTGTTTTTAATTTATTTTTTTATATTTTTAGTAGACATTTAATTCAAGACTTTCATTCTTTGAAAATTAGAGGTTATCTAAGAGCACTATGCTAAAAGTATCGGCACTTGAAAATGTTGCAACATTTATATACGTGAAAATTTTCCGAATAGAAAATTAATACATTAAAAAATTAAAACCAAACTGCGAGGATTATATTATTACTTTTATAATAAAATTATGCACCATAGGTGAAGGTAATTTTCAGAACAATGGAAAAAATATTTTTTCCACCTGATCTGCAAAATATTGCCAATTATTAACAATCGGCAAAGTGGCCAATTATGGCCGATTAATTGGTACTGCCGATTTGTCGGAGCATCCCTATTTCTTACTACCTCGTCCTCTTTTACAGTAGCTTTCCTATTCTTGCAACTGACATTCCGATCGTCTGAAAGTTATTTTTAATTTTTTCCTGCTTATAATAAAATTAACTGAACTGAACTGAAATGAAGAGCGCTATAAAAAAATAACAACAAAATGGATGGAACGATTAGACGCGATTAATTTATGATGGAATGTTCTGATCTGTTTTTTGCTGCAGTTTTGAGTTGTAAATAGTTAATATGTAAATAGTTAATTTTAAATATAATATTTGATGAAAAATGATTTCTCTTTTTTGAATACTCTCCACACGATTGCAAGCGTCCAACATGAAGCGGAAAATAGGTAAGATTTTACCTTCTTAAAATTATTTTGAAAGGTCCGCTAACACACCTATAGATCAATTAAACAATTAATCCTAATTAATTTTTATAACATGGAGACGATACACGGCCTACTGTCGTCAAATGGCTTCAAGCAACAGGTGCTAGGAGAGGTGTTCATGCCGGTCTGCCGTCCTTCGGCGCAGACATTAAACTGCAGGTTCAAGGGTAATGCGGCACTTAATATTTCTTTGACGTATCAAGAAAGCTTTAATGAAGAACTGAGACAAAGAAATTGGAACTTATTTTTGTTATTCGTCTAGAGTTGAAAGAATATGCTACCAACAAAATATTTGTTATTACAGTGAACTCTCACTGATACACCGCCTCATTTACGCGCCTTTTTCATTTATACGACGATTTTATATGGTCCCAGCACATTTCATAGCATAATAATGACAGTATCATTCGTTTATGCGTCGTTCTAAAGATAAATATTTCACTTATGTGCCGAATTTTCCCTAAAATGTAAAAAATTTAATTTATTTTCTTTAAAAAAATAGGAATTTTTCTTCACTTTCCTATTTAATCTTTCTCCTTTATTGTTCATGGAAGACACTTTTTCCGCATGAATTAGAGTTCGGAAAGGGACAATAACTTATTAATGATCATTTTAAAGGGAAGAGCTTGTAATTAGGTATGATACAATTTTTGCTTTCTCTTTATCATTGTAATTACGTTACAGTCATTGCCAAACTGTAGTAATAAGTTTCTTTTCTATATAAATATTCTTATTCATTCTCTCATTCGAACCTATGTTGCGCTTTAGTCCTTTAAATAGGCTTGTTCACTTATACGCCTCTCTCACTTATGCGCCTTTTTCTGTTGGTCCCTTGGGCCGGCGCATAAGTGAGAGTTCACTGTACTTTTATCTACAGTAAACTCCCGATTATCCGCTATTCGAATTATTGGTGGGTCTTTCACACTTTCGTCGCGTTTTTTTACGATGATGAATTATTGAATGCAAAAAAGTGAAAGTGCGTTATTGGTCATTTTTCGTTTTTAAAGATATTTTTCACATTCAAATCATTTTTGGATACAATTTAAATGTACGTGCTGCGTTTTTGACATTTTTTTATCTATTGCATTCACTAATAAAGTTTTTTACCTATTTTTTCGATTATCCGCGGTATTTGTTTATCCACGGTTACCGTGCCACCCTATTCCGTGTGGAAAATTGGGAGTTTGCTGTATTTTTATAAATAACTGTACCTGGCTGGTAAAAGGAACTTAGTCGAAAATTTTATTTTTGTATATGTGACGATTTTACTGAAATATTCTTTATGAGCTTACAAAATTATTGTACAATCCAGTAAAAAAGTGACTGTACATGTGAGTGAGGTTGTACGCTCATACAAATCTATGGTTTTCATCGGATCTTTTCCAGATTTGACACAGAGGTAATTTAACCCATTTATGCCCAGTAGCCTAAAAACGGGACGCTTGTTAGTTACTGCATACAAAAACCTGTAATGGGTTCATCATTTTAATAAAGCTGTTTTTCGCAAGTTAAATAGTCCTTCTTCTTGAGAAAACCAGTTAGAGCCACTCTTTGGACCTCAGAGTTTGTTTATTGACAGCTATTTTCAGACAAATCAGTCAAGCAACGATCCAGCATGGGTAGCCACGGAAAGTAAGTTTTTTTTGCGAACATATTTTCCATAAAACTAAACTATTTTAAAATGATTTGCTTAAAATTGATCAGAGATGCCTTCTGTAATGTTACTTTGCACAAGTAAAGTCAAGTAAGGTCGTATGTTGCTCACATATATGCAAACTAGCTCATAAGCAGGACTAACCTAATAAATAGGGCAACGGCGACCTATTTTAAGCCTGTAATGCATGTAAACTATTCCAAGTAAGAGTTTTAAGCAGATAAAAATTGAAAAAAAAAATGTTAAAAAAAACTTGGGCATAAATGGGTTAAGCAAAGGCTTCATTGGGGGACGTTGTAGGAATAAAAAAAAGTACAAAACCAGGTTAAAAACTTTTTTTTTTTTCAATTTAAATTTCATGTAGAAATTTGATAAAAAAAGGTTTTTCTGCTTGTTGACTAGAAATTGTATATTCCTCCCCCCCCCCCTTCTCTCTTTTATTTTAGTCTGATTGTTGAACAAGGGTCCCGTATCACAAGTGTTATTGTCGTGCGAAGTCGGGCAAAGCAGCTAGTAGAGCACAAAAACTTGAACTTCGATCTTGATTTTGGGGATGAAAAAATAGAGGACATAGTGCACTTTACTTCTCAGGCACAAAACTTTTTTTTAGCATAAAACTTTCTTATAAAAATACAATATCCAAAGAAAATCTGCATTTCTTTAATGTTTAAACTTATTTGTTTGTACTATTGAATAATATCAAAGTTAACAGTCAGATTTTTAGTCTATCAAATAATTATTCTACGGGCGATTCTCTGTAAACTAGTAATTGGGCTGTCCGGACCGAGTATTTTAAAAATAATTAAGTGTTTTAATCATCGCTCTTAATACAAGTTTGGCATTAATACGCAATACACCGCCAACTCGACTATTTCCATCCATGGACATCAGTTTCGTGCTTATTATGCACTCATCAGCATGGAATAGGAAAATAACCGAGTTGGAGGCAAAAATCCTCTCAAAGGGCAAAGAGAGCCAAAAAAACTGGTAGATAATCTAAAATTAGAATACCCATCCTATTCCATGCTGATGAGTGCATAATAAGCACGAAACTGATGTCCACGATGGAAATAACCGAGTTGGCGGTTTATTGCATGTTCCTGCCTTAGCCCTTGCTTAGGGGCGGTTACTCACTGCTTTATAAAGCATTAATACTTTGTAGCAGAATTGTATTTGGAGCGATAACAATTTAATTTTTTTTTCTAGAAATTATCTAAGCACCAAAAATACAGTCCTTTGGCTGTCCTAATCCAATAGTTTAACACTTAAAGGCAATATTTCAAAAAAACCTATTAACACTACATAAATTTGGCAATTAATATCTAAAAATATAATAATGCAACTATATCTTTTTTTATGAAATAAGGTCTAATTACGTATTTTTAAAACTTAAAAGTGTCATTTAAATTCTGTCCGAAGATTTTTAGAACAGTCCCCTGCCACAAATTCAAAGCTCCAATAGAAAAAATCTGTTACTCTTGTAAATATTTTTTGTCATGAAGTTTAAAGTAATGAGTGTGAATTTGCTGAAATTGCTGAGAACGTGTTGAAACGATACTTTGTTTAGTTTGAGAGCCGCATTTGTGATGAAAGTATGCATCTGGGTCGTTGCGAAAACAGTCTTCTGGGAAGTGATTTTATTAATGTCAATTAGTTTAATTATGAAACATATTAGTTATTATGTCCACGAGTTTCGCCTAAATTTATAGGTAGTCTCGTAACTAATTATGTTCCAATAGTTTTGCAGATATTACGCAACAAAGAGCAAAAACGCAGTAACCTAGGCAGGGGACTTGCTCCCTACCATGATTTATCAGAAAAACACATATTGACCCTCTTTCAAACCAAAGTAATAGATTCATTTTCTGAGCAATAGTTTAATAATTATACGAACATTTCAAATAGAGATGGAACGAAGCTTCGGCCGGGCCGAAGCATCGGCCATTTTGCCGAAGCTTCGGTATGGCCAAAGCATGAGTTGTGATTCGGCCGCTTCGGCCTAAAATTTATGCAGCAAATTTTCTGTTACAATTATTATCATATAAGATAGTCTTTTTAACTCAAAATTGTTCCTCATGATAAAGCATAATAGAAATTTATATTCAATTAAAAATATGTGCGTATTGAACATTTAAAGTCAGAATACATTCAATAATTAATAAAATATTTATTAAAAATATGTTCTTTTAAATATTACAGTTCGTTATATTTGTTCAAAAAAACTTTAGCTTTAAAATAAAAGCTGTATAAATATACTACATTAAATATTTTTCAATGATTTCTAGCTTTGAAACTTTGAACAATGGTAATGGTTCTTATGTGTACAAGGGCAGATGTGCAACTATTATGCATCCTGAATTACTTTCTTTTAAAATTTTATATTTTTTGAAATTTATAGGTACACAATTTCAGTTTTTTAAAGAGATGCATTAATCTATCAATATATATTTATCTTATTATGTATTTCATTGATCAAGATTCTAAACAACAAAATCAGGATATAGTAAAACAAGTAATTGTTAATACATAACTTACAGTTACATCTTATTTATTTATTTTGTATAAATCAAAATATGATGAAGGGGTCCAGTCCATTAGTAGCACACATCCACCCAAGACCCGCATTTAAAGTATTTATAACTAAAAAAGAATAAATTATGATTAGTTGATTAACTTTAAAAAATATTCGTCATTTATACTTGAATTAATAGAATAATACCTGCTCATTTGTTACACAACTTAGAATTATGATGTAAAAAATCAATGTCTCAGCATTTTTAGGCAAAATCCTGCTTCTTTTCTTCTCGTACACATTACCAGCTTCGGAAAATAATCTTTCACTGTATACATTGCAGGCTTGGAGTCAATTACGAGAAAATGTAATCGATTACGATTACGAGCGTGAAAAATTGGAGATTACAATTACGATTACGATTACAACCCTCTGCCAAATCGCTATTACGATTACAGCAAAGATTAGATTACGCAAAAAAATGTAATCGATTACGATTATTATCTGCCGATTACGATTTTGATTACACGATTACAGATTTGTGAGAAATATTTATAGACAGAGGAGGATCCAAAAGTTTTGAAAGGGGGAGGTGTCAAGTTTTAGTGTGCTAGTTTTATACCTTATCAGTTGAGTGGAAGAAAAATGAAACATGTAAAAGTACTTTCTTAAAAATATTACAGAATATTGCGCAGTTAGTAATATTTTTATAGCATTTTGTCAAATTAACCATCTATTTATTCTGGTAAAAATTACTATCAGGAAAAATATAAATATATGCAATTTATAAATTGTTTTAATGTAATTAGTACTAGAATAATAAAATTCTCAAATGATATTCTTATAAGATTTAACATTTTTCATACCTAATGCATGCAGTAGCGCCCCGATGGGAGGTCACGGGGGGTCATTGTGACCTTCCAATGATTTTCGCGCACATTTTGCTGACGATTCGGCAATTTGAAGGCAATATTATAATATTGAGATTACTTGTTCTTTTTAGTTTTTAGAATTTTTTTACAAAAGATGCCTAATGTTTTTTCTCACTAAATGTTATGCATGTACGACGTGTGCGTGCTTGTATTGTATAATTCGGTAAAATAATATCATTCGGTTTTCATTTAAAAAAATCGGAACTTCATTCTGCAAATTGATGATTTTCCCCCTCCCAAAAATTTTAGTTCGGGGCGCCTCTGAATGCGTGGATAAAATTATTGTTTCAATGAGAGCAAGATTGATAAGTGTTGTGCAAATCATAAAATGCGTTTTTTATCGCGGGGCAGTATATATATAATGTATATAACATACATAATGCTCATTCGCGACAGCAGTGTCATAGCTGAAGAATTATGATTTTTGATCCACTAATTTTATAGAGATGATTGTAACTAATGTGTAATCTTAACTTGAAGATTTATTTATTTTGCGTGTGTGTGAGACCATTTTATAATAATACTAGCTTTATACCCGGCGTTGCCCGGGTGCGTATTAATACAACATAGCATTCAGAAAAGAAAAAAAAATTGGAAGAATTCTATTCTTATTTGTATAAAATAGCACCGGCTAAAAGCGAAACATGTATAATTCATGTTTTTGCATAATTCCTCTGATAGATAGGAGGATAAGAAAAAAAAAAATTCTGTATCATACATATTTTGTGCCAAATGAGAACATGAATTATAATTGTTTTTGACTTATTTCATGCTAAAATGAAATAGGTGAGCTTTGAAATGAAAATTTATTGTTTTAATTTTAATCTTTGTTGGAAAATGCTGATATTTAAATACCATAAATTTTATCAATTTGTAACCTAAAGGCTCATGTCGATTAAAAAAATAGGCCTAATAATAGGCTAGATTCCTATAAAAGGGTCATTTTTTGACAAAAAACTTGAATTTGAGCTTTTTAGATTTTTTAAAATTTCAAGACCCCACCTATGAGAATTCTAGGGCATCAAGGAACCTCTGTGTCACGTTTGATGAAAATCTGACGCAAACTGTGGATTTGTATAGAGAACAAGTATACAAACATACAAGCATTCACTCCCTTTTATAGATATAGGTTTTATGTCACAGTTTTTAAGGTATACTGAAGTGCTATTATTGGCACTAAAAACATGAAATTAAAATAATAAACATTAATACAAAAGTAAATTATCTTTTTGTGCTTTGAATAATTTCAATAAATGCTTAAAAATAAATCATAGGCTTGTAATTAGTCTTGTTCATAAGCAACCTAGGTAGCACAAAAAGCGTTTAAACGTTTTATAAAACGTTTTTAATCCGTTGTCACAACGTTAATAACCATTTTACAACCTTTCATAAACGAAGTGTGCTACTTGGGAATGTTTTAAAAATCCGCAAATACATCACTTTTTCTTTTATATGCTTAATGATTAAAAAAATTATCAGCATTAAAGTGTAAAGCATAAACTTAAGATTAAATTATATGTGAAAATATTTAAAAAAAAAGTCACCAGATCGCAAATGAGAGTACTGTATTGCAAATATATATTGAATAACTAAGGCACAGTTGCAAATTCCCTCTTATTTTGAAAAATGTCCTCCTCTTTTACTAATGGAAGAAAAAGGGAAAAAATCAAAAACCATGCAACTGTTTTGAGTCCTGTTAAACCGAAAAGTATGTGTTTGTAATTTGATACTTTTGTCCTCGCCCGAGGAAGGGTAGGGTAGGGCAGCTTTGTTTGTAGCTATCATTGACAGCTGATGAAAGGGAAAATTGATGGCCCATCCTAAAAATCAGGAGACGGTCTTGTCACAGCGCCTACAGTTGCAAAACACTTACGTTAGGGCTCGCTTTATGACTCGCTAGACGAGCACGAAACAACTTGCTGTCTTTCTGCAGCTTGCATTGAACCGGGACCCCCCCCCCCCCCGAGACAAAGAACAAGCTCCTTCCCTCGAGTGATTTTTCCCGGGGGCCGCGATTGAATTCTTATGTTTTAGCGAACGTAACTTAGAAGCTTTCACTTTCAGCAAGTCTGGATTACACGATTACAAGGCTAAATTACGATTATTTAAAGTTAGATTACAATTACGATTACGGAAGAAATACTTGATTAAAATTACGATTACACGATTACGAGAGTCCCATTTCCTAATTATGATTATGATTACGATTACCAAAAAATGTAATCGATTACACAGATTACGATTACGTAATCGGCGATTACTCCAAGCCTGATACATTGCTACCTGGAGCAGATAAGTAGCGTTTGGCCAATTGTGATAATCCTGGAAAAATTGTCTTATTTTCCTTCCACCAATTCAGTGGGCAATTTTTCCTATTTAAGAGCAGTACAAAGCAAAACAAAACAAGAAAACTTTTAATTAGAGAAATTAATTTAAGAATGACTCAGTAAGCTGAAAATGTTGTGTAATAATAAGAGCATTAAAATAAAAACAATCAAAATAAAAATAAACTTTAATTAATGAAATCAATTTAAGAATGCCGCAGTAAGCTAAAAATAAAGTGTAACGCTAAGAATTAAGAATATTAAAACATATGGAGAAAAGTATAAAACTCGACGCATTTATTATGCATTTAATCAAAAAACTTCAATATGTGCGCCAGCCGAAGCTTCGGCCATTAATTGGCCGAAGCTTCGGTATTCGGCGCTTCGGCCAAATGCCGCTTCGTTCCATCTCTAATTTCAAAAAACCATGCCCGGACAGATTCCGTGTTTACAGAGAATCGCCCCTATAAGAAATTAAAAGAAACTTCTAACTCATAAAAAGTGGAACGCTATCAAAGAAATAAAAAAAACTTTCGCCTTTTTTCATATCGTATAAAACGAAAATACGTTAAGTAAAATAAATTGTTATAGTTTTAACAAGTATTTGAAATAAGATGTCCTTTAAACAGTTGTAAAATTTCCTCTCGCCTAGCAAAAGATTTGAGTAAATTTTAGGGGGGGGGGGGCGTGAAAACAGCATTTAGTCAAAGACTCGTTAGAAATCATTAGTCTTTTGGTACTTCCGAGCATAAAATAGTACAAAAAGTGTTTATTAGATGATCTTTCCCCCCTCACACAATACATAGACGTTTTAAAAACGAAATAGTATTAAAATGTATTTCCATTTTATGCATTACTAACTGCGTTCTTGGCGTTTTACGGTGTGCCTCGAAAATAAAAGTTGTATCACTTGACTAATGTTTAACTATCAAGCTTAAATAAAAGAACACAAAAATACCGTATAATTTCGAATCCACGTGTAAAAAAGAGCATTTTTGTGACTCAAAATTTAGCTGTAGGCCTCTTTGGATTCTTTTAACGATAAATCTCTGAAAATTCCGTCCTTGTTACCAATGGGCCACTAGCATTCCGTTTCACGGAGTTTCTGGCGCAAAATCACTTATGTGAATTCCTGCTAGTCTAAGGTCCGACTTAGGCTGACCTACCGTCATCGAGTTTCCTCATAAGTGTAACCCATTAATGCCTGTATTTTTTCCCAAAGATATTTTGTATACTGGTTACAAACAGTGTTTAATGGACAGGAAAAATAATTAAAAAAAATATGTAAATTATGCATAACAACAAACGATTCCAATAAACACAAAATCGAACAGTAAACTATCTCTTCTCTAAAAGTGGCCGCACAAAAAACAACCAAAATCCTACGCTCGGCGAAGCATGCCCCGCGGCCCAATCGCATAAATGCGGGATGGTGGGGGTGGGGATTCTCTCCTCTTCCTCCCCCGGGTTTCGAATGCACTTTTGATATGCCGGGCTTTCAGTTCTCGCATTCGGCCCGCAGAGTCATGGGGCTGCGTAGTGCGCTCGGCCCTACGAATGGAATTGTGAGTGTCACCTGGGTATTGCTCGCTATCGGATACGTTGGGAGTATACAGGTGAGATTTTTTTTTTTTTTAATATTTTTGAATTTGTTCAGTTAACTCTCGTTTGAAATTTATTATTGTCATAAGATTTACAGTTAAATATTTATAAATATTATTTTATGCTTAATTCCAGTAGTATTTTTTTTTTGGCGTAAGAAGAAATGAAAGCTTAGCAATGTATATATATATATATATATATATATTATATATATATATATATATATATATATATATATATATATATATATATATATATATAAATGGATGTATTTTTGTTTGTTTGTTTGTTTCTTATACAAATTCAGTTTGCGTCGAGTTTTTATCAAACCTCATACAATGGAATTGTGAGTGTCACCTGGGTATTGCTCGCTATCAGATACGTTGGGAATATACAGGTGAGAACTTTTAATGACTTTTTGGAAATATTTTATGCATTGAAAATATAATATTTCAATAAAATTATATGTTTTTAACCCATTATTAGATGACATTTTTTTCTGAAGATATTTTGTATACTGGTTACAAATAGTGTTTAATGGACAGGAAAAGTAATTAAAAAAATATCATGAAAAAATATTTTTTTAATTAAAAAAAGAAAAATCGTACTTAAAAAGGCACGCTAGGCACCAGTGGGTACATACTTCTTTTACTGTTTTTTTTTTCTGCCTTCGATATAATATTTAAAAAGACATTTTATAAGAAATAAAAGCAGCAATTAACATAAACTGGGAAGCTGGGAATAATTTTTAAAACTTTTAACGCTTTTTGGTCTTGAGATTGTGAACGATGTAATTCTTGATAAAGATCATAATAAAATCTCTACAGAACACACTTAACAATGGTTATGTGCTGCAATCTATTAATAATGAACTGAAACAATACCAAGGTAATAATTGAACACTATTATTTGGTTGAAATGTTCATTTTTGGAAAATTCAGACACACTTTTTGGACTGTCCCTATAAAGGGACGCTACGCCCATATAATCTATATACAGGGTGTCCACTCCAATCGTGGACCAATAGCTAATTTCTAAACCGTTAGAGATAAGCATATAGTTTATTTAGGAAAAAATCTCCAAATTACGAAAGGAATTTTGGGTCTATTCAATGTTTTTCAAAAAATCAAATTTTGAAAGAGTTACGAAATTTAGATTTTTATACAGCCCTCCAGTCCTATCAATCATATTTAGTAAAACATTCTCGACACTGTAACGTTTAAAACAAAAAAAAATCACTCTTCTACCACAAAAATTGACCGAGTTATGACGTTTTGAAAAATCAAGATTTTGAAGGATTTCGCATACGGTCCCTTAAGCGATCTCTCGATGACGTCATGAAATAATGCAAAATCTTGATTTTTCAAAACGTCATAACTCGGTCAATTTTTGTGGTAGAAGAGTGATTTTTTTTTTGTTTTAAACGTTACAGTGTCAAGAATGTTTTACTAAATATGATTGATAGGACTGGGGGGCTGTATAAAAATTTAAATTTCGTAACTCTTTAAAAATTTGATTTTTTGAAAAACATTGAATAGACCCAAAATTTCTTTCGTAATTTGGAGATTTTTTCCTAAATAAACTATATGCTTATCTCTAACGGTTTAGAAATTAGCTATTGGTCCACGATTGGAGTGGACACCCTGTATATAAAGATGACGGTGTTCGTTTGTTTGTTTGTTTGTTCGTTTTTAACCGCTGGCCAGAAGCCCCCCAGCACCTACAGACCTGAAACTTGGCCCAAAATTTGAACGTATCCCCCTGTAATGCACCTCGAAAGCCAAATTTTAAATTTCGAATTAGTTATTTTTAAATTAATTAATTAGTCTCATTTTTGGTGTATCCACCATAATTGAGGGAGGAAAACTTTCCCCCACTCCATAACATTATATATTGCTAGAAAGGGTTTTTTTTTCTGAAAAAGAAAAGTTTTAGCACGTTTTTCTCCGTTAATTAGGACAGGAAATATTAATTAATCAAATTTAGTCGATTTTCAAGGCTTAACTATGAACGCAATACTGAAACACTAGGTCCATTTTCCAGATCATTTGTTTATTGTCCCCGAAGTTACTTTGTGGTTTAAATTAACGTATAGATTTAAGCATTGAAAATTTATTCAATTTGATTAATTAATATCTCCTGTTACCTACTTAACTTTCTGTCTTTTATACTTATTTGGCGAACTGATATAAACTTTAACATAACTTTAAGTTTAATTTAAAAGGTTGTGAAGCGCATTTGAACTAAAGGATACAATAATTTTTCTTCAGAGGGGGTTAGAGCAAATTTAAATTTATTCAGTTGACTTCCTCAAAATTCGGTGTTACCGAAAACGCCAGAATGGAACTATTAGTGTTAAAAAAATAGTGATGGCTATTCAGTTACTCTTCGTCTTTGGCATCGTAAAGTTTGGCAACAGTCGGGAAATTTATCAAACCTCCCAGCCAGTGAAACACTACTTTCTCCAAATCAAAGAAAGAGAAAACGCTCTGGTAAGGAATAGCAGTTGTTCGCAGTCTAAAGAGTATTTTATTGCATGTTTAAAACATGTATTTAATGCCGTCATCACTAAATTTTTAACAATAATAGTTCCGTTCTGACAATTTCGGTAACACCACTTTTCAGTTACTCTTCGTATTTAGTGACGTAAAGTTTGGTAACAATCGGGAAATTTACCAAACCTCCTAGCCACTGAAATCTTGCTTTTTTTAGGGTTACTGTTAGATTGTAATCACTTCAAAGAGATGGTGCGAAAGACATTATGTTTTTTTCCTTTTAATGTTCACATTAAAATCATGGAAGAATGGCTGTGGCTGAGCTACCTGATACAATCTGTTCCCTATGTTAATCAATTTAGATTTGGCGACCAATTTTACATTGAAATTACGGTTAAATCGGTGAATTATATCAAATTTCGAGGGCAAAATTGTTGTGGTCGTTGAGAGTTTTCGAAAATCTTGGCACTACAGCTATGTCAAAAGTTCTATTGAAACGTAAAAATTGCGCTAAAAATAAATAAGTTAGTCACACACACACACACACACACGAAAAGAAGAAAAGTCTTAAGAGTGAGTCAAACTTTATTTAGTTAACTTCCTTTACATTTATTGCACGGGCATCGCCGTGCGGGTACTGTTAGTAACTGAATAAAAGGAGATTTATTCAGTTAAATCTCGTTTTACCTTTATTATCATACGATTTACGCGAAAATATTTATAAATATTATTTTATGCTTAAATTCAGTAGTAATTGTTTCGACGAGAAAAAATGAGAGCTTAGCAATACACATATATACACTACTGGATTTAACACACATATACACATATACACATAACACATATACACATTAACACACATATACACATATATACACTCTGGATATTTTTCACAGACTTGATCAATTAACATTATAAAATGAATTATTAGATTTATTTATTTCACTCAAATTATTTATTT
Organism: Uloborus plumipes; assembly: GCA_038373865.1. NCBI lineage: Eukaryota > Metazoa > Arthropoda > Arachnida > Araneae > Uloboridae > Uloborus > Uloborus plumipes. The sequence continues at coordinate 58,751 of JAXGGA010004763.1, forward strand.
GACATGTGTTTCGAGGTTACAGAGAACCCTTTTTTTAGGTTTCTGCCGTATATTTTTTAAATCTATCAGCTCATTTATTTTGCATTGGAAAAAATCCTTGTAGCCCCAAAACATAGGACTAAATACTTTTGTAAACTATGTTCTTTTAAAGCGTTCATTTTTTCCCATTAAAGGAACTGTTTATATTTGTTTATTCATTCCAGCATTTATCATTATTATTGTTATCATTAGTATTATTTTTTTAAATTATATTTCCTCATCTTGCTTTCCTTCTTAATGTATTTATTTTACTTGCTTATTACCCGGCGTTGCCCGGTATCGCATTATGTTTAACTTATTCCGTGCTAAAATAAAATATAGGTGAGCCTCAAATCGATGATTCATTGTTAATCGTAATCTGTGTTGGAAAATACTCAGACTTAAATGTGTTAAATTTTAACAATTTGTACGCTTAGAGGCTTATCTCTATACTCCATCTATTCAAAATTGAAAGAAAATGGCCATTTTGAGGCAAAAAACTTGAATTTCGATCTTTTAAGATTTTTTTTTAATTTCAAAACCCTACCTTTGTGAACTCTAGTGCATCAAGGAACCTCTGTGCAAAGTTTGATGAAAATCGGACGAAAACTGGATTTGTATAAGGAACAAACATACATACATCCATTTTTATATATATAGACTAGCTTAATACCCGGCGTTGCCCGGGTGCTTATTAATACAACATAGCATTCAGGGAAAATAAGTTTGAAAGAGTTCTATTCATATGGGTATAAAATAATTTGCATCAATCAGTCTCTTAGGTACAAACTTTGAAAAAAACTAAAATATTACAGAAAGTTAAACGTTTACAGAAAAATAGTCTTATCAAAAGGTGAAAATTAAAGAGAAATGTTGTCTGTGCTTTGCCGCGTCCACTGGCATGAAATATATGCACATGGAAGTGAAAAAATTGCATCAAATTCACCCGCCAAATTCAAAATATTAACTTTTCTCTATTAACTGTTCCCACCTACAAAGTAAAAATTATTATAACTCAATCTAATAAATCTGTCTGAAATAAATCTGTTTCTCGTTCTGAAGGCTTATCTCCATTACAGACGCAACTGTTGTCGCATTGCAAATTTGAAATTCAAATCCGTGGTTCTTTTTATAAAGTCCACATGAATTATGATTGTTTTTTACTTATTTCAATGCTAAAAGGAAATAGGTGAGCCTTAAATTGAAAATTCATTACTTTAATCGTAATCATTGTTGGAAAATACTAATATTTAAAAATCTTAAATTTCATCAATTTGAATACTAAAAGGCCTATCTCGATTACAATATAAATAGGCTAGATTCCTATAAAAGGGTCATTTTTTGACAAAAAATTTAAATTTGAGCTTTTTAGATTTTTTAAAATTTCAAGACCCCGCCTATGAGAATTCTAGGGTATCAAGGAACCTCTGTGTCAAGTTTGATGAAAATCTGACGCAAACTGTGGATTTGTATAGAGAACAAGTATATATATATATACATACACTCATTTTTATAGATATAGATTATTCTATGAATTAAGATACAGTGAACTCTCACTTATGCGCCTGCCCTAGGGACCAACAGAAAAAGGCGCATAAGTGAGAGAGACGTATAAGTGAACAAGCCTATTTAAAAGACAAAAACGCAACATAGGTTCTAATGAGAGAATGAATAAGAATGTTTCTATATAGAATATGGACATATGGCTACGGTTTGGCAATTGCTGTAACGTAACTACAATGATAAAGAGAAGACGAAAATTGTAGCAAATCTAATTACTAACTGTTCCCTTTAAAACGATTCATAATACATAATTGTCCCTCTCCGAACTCTAGTTCCTGCGGAAAAAATGCCTTCCGTGAGCAATAAAGGCGAAAGATTAAAAAGGAAAGTGAAGAAAAATGTTGTTTTTTTTTTGAAAAAAATAAATTAATTTTTTTAGATTTTAGAGAAAATTCGGCGTTTAAGTGAAACATTTATCTTTAGAGCGACGCATAAACGAATGATACTATCATTGTTTTTTTATGGAATGCACTGGGACCATTCAAAATCGTCGTATAAGTGAAAAAGGCGCATAAATGAGGCGGCGTATAAGTGAGAGTTCGCTGTATATGTCTTTAAAAAAAATCAATTCGAATGATCCCGGAAAATGAGAGTGGCATTTCTTCCTCTCTCAACCATCTCCCATTGAAAATAAAAAGTGACTTTAACCTAATTTAACTTTTTTCCAAAGGAGCGTGCTACTTCTATTTGTTACTTACATTGTGTTTGCACCAAGGTCGTATTTAGGGGTGGACTTTTAGGATTCAAACCCCCTATGAAAATTTTCAAATCTGTTACAAAAATGATTTTCAAAGTTTCTCACTGAAAAAATCATTATTGCTACTTTATTTTAATTTTCTTATTTACTTTAAAACTGCAGTAATTATTTTTATTGTGGTTATTGCAAAAATAATTCCTTAACAATACACTTTTCTCTTAATTTTTAATACTGTCGGCCCGGCTTACACGAATACTGACGGTTCAAAGAAATATTATTCGATTTAGCTGGGATCTTTAACATTGCGTCTATGGCATCGGTTCCGAGATATTTTATTCGTATAAGCGGGGTATTCGTTTATCCGTTACCCGATTAAGGGGGGATGACAGTACAACTAAAAAACGCAAAAATTCTTCAAATTTGTAAGTACCAAACTCTATATTTAACACATCTTATAAGTGTCGTCCGATAGAAATTTCATAAGTACTCCTTCGAAAAACTCCTCTATCCAGATTTGTTTCCCCCTTCTTTGAAAAGATGAGTCTTTTTTTTCCCCTTTTTACTTCCTTTTACGTAGTAAAGGAAGTATTGTGATGGCGAAAAAAAAATCACTCAAATTTGAGCTTAAATTTTGATTTTGCTCACCCCCGAATGAATGTTCCGTAGTTTTTTCGACTTGTCAGCACGTGCATATGTACCTACCAACATTTAAGCAGCCGAAAAATCCTTTTCAACCACCCCCGAGTTAATTACGACGAGTTTTCTCGTGACGTCTGTATGTAAGTATGTGCGTATGTATGTATGTGGGTCGCATAACTCAAAAACTATGTGCCGTAGAAGCTTCTAGCTTGGTATGTAGGCTCTGAGGATGGTCTAGTTGTGCACCTCCCCTTGTGGTTGCATTTGAATGTTCCCAAGGGGGTGTTTTACCCCTTTTTGGGGTAAATCAGTGTTAATTTCAACGCAGACTCAAGTGATATGAATTAGCGCTACCACTTGGCGATATGTCGCCAAACTTTTGGACGCCAAGTGTTTGACGCCAACTTGGCGACAGATCGCCAAGTTGGCGACAAATTTGTCGAAAAAATTATTTTTTTGAATTTGGGTTCAACTTGGCGCTATTGGTGATATTTTGCGAAAAATTCACTGAATGATATTAAAATCAGCAATATTTAGAAAATTAACCATTGTAAAATATTTTTTGCATTGTTTCGTGGCAGATTAGGGGAGTAAGTATTTGAATTGTTACCTTGCTCACTCCAAGCACTTTTTTTAACACTTAAGGCAACTACTAAGAAATTTACACGTAAAAGGAAGTAGTGTGGGGTCCATACCAGATTTTTTTTCATGTTAATACCCTTTTAACATCTATTGTAACAAAAATCAACAGAGCATAGGACATGAAATCAAATTTTTTGACTTTATAGATTTCACGAGAACTAGGTTTGCTTAAATTCTCCCCGAAACTTAGATCTGGTTACGGCCCTGGCTCGCACAATATACCGTGATAGTGAATTTAACTTTAGAATACAACTTAATTTTCCTTTTTATAAAATCATCAAAATTATAATGTTAATTTATCTATCTATTTATTTATTTTTATTTTATCGACAAGGCAAGACAATTTCGTTTCAAATTCACAGTGCAATTTTTGCATATTTTTGTTTATATGTAACTGATTGAAGAGTCGTTCCATGTCAGTTTAACCAAAAAAAAAAAAAAAAATCTTAATCCGTCTATCTCAGATTTTCATGTAATTTTCAGAAAAAAAAATCTTCATTTTCTTTTTTAAGGGGTTACAGTACCTTTCTAACAAATTTCTTTAATTTAAGTGAAAAAGTTAATTCTTTGAAATATTTGTTTCTGCACTTGTTTAACAATCAATAATTTATTTTCAAACATTAAAAATTTTGAAAACTTTTTTTGAAAATTTGAAAAATGTAAGAAAATTTCAATTTTTAAAAAACTCTAAGGCTTTTTTGTTTCTGCACTCATTTCAAAATTTCTTTTTGCGAAATGATCACAAGGATTGATTAGAAAATATTTTGTGACCTTTTATGTAAAAAATTCTTAGAAAATTTTGTTCTTCGAGGTTTAACAAACTCTAAAAATTTTTTTAATATATAAAACGCTTATTCAATGCACAGCTTGTTAAATATATTATCCTGAGGGCAAAAAATATTGCTTTAAAGTTATATCTTTAATAGAAAAAAATCCTTAGCATTTCCAGTAACATAGAAACACTAAAAACTGATCACCGAGAAAAAGCACTTTAAAGTTTGGCTTTTCCATTAGAACACATAACATGCATGCCCTAAAGTCACTCATAACTTTTTAAATAATTTAGCTAGAACAATGCTATTTTTTATGAGGGTTTTAAATAACTTTTACTTTTGAAATAAGCAATAAAAATTTTTTTTGGTCTTTTGATCATTTTTGAGGTACTGTAACCCCTTAAATATATGTATAACATTTTTAAAAATAAATAATTCATAGTTGATTGCAATGCATATGTATGCAGAAAAATGGCATTTGAAAAAAAAAAAAACAGTAATTTCATATTGCTGCGCCTTTGTGATGAGATTTTTTTTTCACTGCTTTAAGAGATTGAAAATAAATATTGTGCTCTTCCTAGGGAATAAAAATTCGGGTGAAACGTGAGAAGTCATTTTTTAGAAATAAATCCCTTCCTCTATGGTGATTCGAGAGAAGAACATAGATTTATGCGGCGAGGGGGGGGGGGTAGTCAGAGTCAGCCACCGATTCTGAATTAGTGTCTTTGTTCATTATTCTTTATTCAGTTGGGAAAACTTTTCTCTTCTTTAGCAAAAATATCATTAGGGCATAATTTTTAATTTTTAGTACATATAATAGAGATTTTTGGTGCACATATTTTCATGCATATTTAAAAGATTTTTCATTGCATATGATTCAGGCTCTAGTTAAAATGCTTGTGGAAAATAAGTGCATGTGTTCTAACGGGGATCTTTTCTTCTGCCAAGAATGCCAGCTTTTTCATCGGAGAATTTCATTAAAAAGCTCCTTTAAAACAAGAAACCTTGTTGTAAAATTATTATTTAGTTCGGCTATTTTGAGCCATATTTTAACTATTTTGAAATATTAAGAAAATTCGTGCGTACGGTTTTAATGCGAACTCTTTCAGGTAAAATCAGTTGCGTTTATTAGAAGCGCATCAGAAATTCAAAGCAATTCCAAAAGCTTCAAATAAGTTGGTACTTTTTGTTCGAATGAGCAAAAAAAGCTTACAAGCAAAATAAAAAAATAAATTAAATTAAAGTAAATCTCTGAAACTGAAATTTTGACAAATGATCAGCCACATACGTATTATGAAATACGAAATCACTAAAACTTTTTTAATTTTGGTTAAAATGGATAAATAAAGCATAAAATAATAAAAAATAAATTAAAAAAATTCTGGAACTAATAATTACTGAAATATAGATATTTTTCTTTCATTCCTGATTTTTTACACTTATATTGCTGTTGGAATCAGTCGAGTTTAGAAAACATGATTAATTTTTATTAAAAGAAAATTAATTTGTCGAAGAAAATTAATTTTCGACATTATGTGGGAGACCTAAATATTTTTTTTTCATTTAGACACCTTTTTTTCTGAAGATGAAATTTTGAATTTCCGTCTAAAAAGTTTTTTTTTTACATAGTCTAGCACTCATAAATATAGTGAAAAATAACACCAGACTAAAAAAATGTAATTTAATAAAAATATTACTACTAAATACAAGATTCCATATGTACATTTGCTTGTAATCTGACGATGATAAAAATTTAAGGAATATTACCACATAAAGAAAGTTATTTCTACACTGTAAAAAATCTGTACCTCAGAACCAGACTAACGTAAGTCCGTTTTCGTCATTTTTCGGTAGAGGGGAAAAATGATTGTCGAATACATTGTTTTTCCCCTCTACTGAAAAATGACGAAAATGGACTTACGTTAGTCTGGTTCTGAGGTACAGAAATGAACTGTTGCTTTTACAGTATAACACTGGAAGTTGAGGTTTCATCTTAAAACTGTAAAATGCACATTAATCAACTATAAAACTAGCGATTTTACAGTTTACTGTCGTAAGATTTAGCTGTATTATACCGTTAAAAAAAACAGTATAATACTGGCAGCAGAGGTTCCAGTTTTAACCCATTTATGCCCAAGTTTTTTTAACAATTTTTTTCAATTTTTATCTGCTTAAAACTCTTACTTGGAATGGTTTACATACATTTTAGGCTTGAAATAATTCGCCGTTGCCATATTTATTAAGTTATTTAACGTCCTGTTTATGGGATATTTCGCAGATAGGTGAGCAAAATACGACTCTACTTGACTTTACTTGTGCGAAGTAACATTACAGAAGGCATCTCTGATCAATTTTAAGCATATCATTTTAAAATAGTTTACTTTTATGAAAAACTAGCTGATGTGCCCGGCGTCGCACGTGTTTAAATGCAATATGCCAAACCCAAAAAAATAAATTTATGACTTTCAATTGAGCTCATAGGAATTAATAGAAGCCTATTTCTCAAAGGTATTTTTTGTGACCATGCGGAAGATTAACTGGGCGTAAAGGAGAACGTGAAATCAAACTCAAATGCGTTATTGTTTTTATGCATGTGATTTTTCAAAAAATCACTTTCTATTTTCTAACTGTTGCCAAAATCAATTATCTTTTTATTTACCCGGTATCGATTATTGGCATAGATGAATACAAAAATCCCAAAAACGCAATAAATTTCATACTTACACCAGAGAAGCCTTGGTTCACATTTTCATTGTGATCACTATTAATATTGTTGTTGCCAGGCAACAAATTTTTGCAACAATGGCCTGACAATTTAATCATTTAATGGGGAAACTATATGAAATTTACTATTTTCCATAATAACTTTTTTAAACTAAGCATTTTAGAAATAAATTGTAGCTTATCCTGTTCCCTGTTACTACAGCTATCTACGGTAAAAAAGTGGTTAAAATCAGTCCAGTAGTTTGGAAGATTACCCCGGACATACGCATACAAAAGTAGTCTTTTATGTATATAGATAAGTTCGCAAACAAAAATTACTTTCTGTGGCTACCCATGCTGGATCGTTGCTCGACTGATTTGTCTGAAAATAGCTGTCAATAAATAAACTCTGATGTCCAAATAGTGGCTCTAACTGGTTTTCTCAAGAAGAAGGACTATTTAACTTGTGAAAAACAGCTTTAGTAAAATGATATACCCATTACAGGTTTTTGTAAGCAGTAACTAACAAGCGTCCTGTTTTTAGGCTACTGGGCATAAATGAGTTAAACTGAAAAATGCACTATAATAAACTAAAATTAGCAATTTTGTAGTTCATTACTGTAAAATTGGTAATTTTTACAGTTTATTACTGTAAAATTAGCTGCATTATACTGTAAAAAACCATTCATTTTTTACAATGTAATACATATAGTAAAAATTAATACCAGATTCAAACAAAAATATTATTTAATGAAAATCTTACAGCAAAATGCAACATCTAAAATGCATAAAATGTTTACATTTTTTAATAAACTAGCAATGCTAGAAATGATATGACACCTGCGCACACATAACTCAGCTCATAGATAGGAACGATAATAAATAACTCCTGATATAGAAAAGCATTTTTTCCATCAACTACAGCTAGAAAAAAAAAAAAATTCCGGAAACCCTTTGGGACTCCGCTTCCGTATGCAGAATTTAGATCCGACGGTATCAATGATTCCTCACCTATTTACGTGACCGATATCACCGGAACCCACAAATGGAAATATGATGGACCACTCTGACGTATTCCTTGATTTAGAGGATCCGTTTGAGTATTTATTTATTTATCTATTTATTTTTTTTTGTCGGGTACGAGGTTAAAAACTTTTCTCTTCGCAAAAAGTTTGGAATTATTTAAAAACACTTTCCGCAAAAGTGAAAAAGGTTTCAATGAAAAAATGGGTGACGCTTGTTGTACCGTCTAATGCAGCTAGATTTTAAGTTTTTGCCGAATTTTATTTAAAAAATTAGTCATTCAGGGTAAGTTTAAATACATTATCTTGATTTTTATCTAAGTTTCCTCCAAATGGAAGTGTGATGAACACTGATATATTCATTGATTTAGAGGATCTATTTAAAGTATTTATTTTTTTGTCGGGTACTAGGTCAAAAACTTTTCTCTTCGCAAAAAGTTTTGAATTATTAAAAAAATACTTTAAGGGTGAATATCAGGAAAAGTGCTAATTTAAGTCACAAATGAATTTCTCAAGTACTTCCAAATAAAAACTAAAAATTTTTCTTTTCCCATACAGTAAACTACGTCGCATATACAATCCATGACAAAATTTTCAGGTTTTACTTTAATTTGTGACTATAGAACTCTTTTTATTGCCTCAATGTCATGTCGGCAGCGCGTCACACATTCGAATCGCTAAGTTCAAAAAAATCCTGCGGATTATAAAACATCGCAGCAGAAACAAATACAAAAGGAAATAACGTGTTTTATGTTCATCTATGACGATTAACTCTTGTGTTTTAGATAAAATGAATTTAGATCGATAAAAAAAAGCAATTTCTGCCTGTCACAAGTTTTCATAGTTTGAGGAGTGAGCCAACTTCTGGATTGATAAAATCTAGACAAAACATTTTTTGTCGCCAAAAAATTACGCTGGGTGAAGCTCTAATATGTGATGTTTCAGTTCCGATAGAAAATTTTCACTTCGGCTGCATTGAATTACCGGTAAGATTTTTTCAATCTTGCCTTTTCTGTTTCTACCAAATGAAGTGTCATGTCGGCAGCGGAATTTAAGACACAAAATAAAGTAATTTTTCAATTTATTTTTGCATAATGGAAAAGAAACCTATTGTCATGGACATTATAAGGTGTTTTTATTTTCGAATCTTTAATTAGGGATGTTCAGGTTTCATATTGCGGGAAATTTGTCATGTCGGCAGCGGTCATGTCGGCAGCGCCAAAGTAGAAGGTATTTGTTACGAAACTGAAGCGTGCGTTACCGATGTTTTTTCTTCGAGTTATGAGTTTGTTGAGTTTTAAAGTACAAAGGTAGATTGAAGTGTATCGTGTTTCCTGCCAAATTTTCCCATTTTAGCAGTTTATTCATTGTTTTTTAAATGCTTCGAAAACATTAATTTTTCTGCAAAATTTGAGTTTTCAAACAAAATTATTGCCTTTTTTTCACCTTTTTTTCTTTTACATCAATATTCCGACCTTCGTTCCTAACTACTGCACCCAAAAATATAATTTTGTTTTAAAATGGAAAACTTACGAACAGTTTATTGAAAATCTCCCTCTCCCGCCAAACTCTGACTGTCTTGGTCTAATTTCGTGTTTTAAGATTGTGTTAAGAATTTTATTTTATTTTCATTTTTAACTATTAACCTCTTTATCTGTTTGAAAAAAACTTTATCGCACTTATTTAGACTTTAACTAACTTTTAATTAGTCTCTAATTATAAAACTAAAAAGCGTTCAGGCTCTGAAAATATTATTATATTCTAAGTAATAATTATTTTATTTTTGAACATAAAAGGTAGTGAAAGTGTTTACTTTTGTATACTAAGTGTAAAATTTGTAATAGTTGTCAGTTCGGTAGCATTCTCATCATGCCGGTAACGCTCAAAGACAACCCCCCTAAAAGGGGGGTAAATGTTCACTTTGACCATGCCCCGAATTTTTAAAAAATATTGTTACTAATGTGTATTTGAAATACCCAATTAATTTAATTTTCTGAGTATCTTTAAAAATTGAAATTTTCCATGGTCAAATTGGCACTTTTCCTGATATTCACCCTTAAGCTAAAGTGAAAAAACGTTTCAATGTAGAAGGTGGGTGACGCTTAGAGTACCATTTAATGAATCTTTATTTTACTTTTTAAGTTGAGCTTTAATGAACCCAAGTAGCACACTTCGTTTTTTAAAGGTTGTACAATGGTTATTAACGTTGTGACAATGGATTAAAAACGTTTATAAAACGTTTAAACGTTTTTTGTGCTACCTGGGAATATAGTCACTGAAGTCACGCAAATGGAAATATGCTAATCACTCTGACGTATCCCTTGATTTAAAGGATCCGTTTCAGTATTTATTTTTTATAGGCTACGAGGTCAAAAACTTTCCTGATCGAAAAAAAGGGTTTGAATTTTTTATAAACACTTTCCGCAAAAATGAAAAAATGTTTCAATGTAGAAGGCGGGTGACGCTTAGGGTGCCGTTTAATGCAGTTTCTTTTTAATTTTTTCGTTGAGTGAAATTAAAAATAACGTTTAAGTCCCGCACATGGAAATATGATAACCACTCTGGCGTATTCCTTGATTTAGAGGATCCGTTTGAGTATTTACTTTTTTATCGGGTACTAGATCAAAAACTCTGAGCAAAAAATTTTGAATTATTTAAAAACACTTTCCGCAAAAGTGAAAAACATTTGTACAAAGACAGCGCTTAGAGTACCATTTAAAGCAGCTTCATTTCATTTTTTACGTTGAGTTTTAATGTATATAGTTATTGAAGTCCCACTAATGGAAATATGATAACCATTCTCACGTAATCTTTGATTTAGAGGATCCACTTAAGTAATTATTTTTTGTCAGGTACGAATTCAAAAACTTTTCTCTTCGCAAAAAGTTTTGAATTATTTAAAAACACTTTCCGCAAAAGTGAGAAAACTTTACAATCTAGAAGGTGTTTGTCGCTTAGAGTAGAGTTTAATACAGTTTTATTTCAATATTACGTTGAGTTTTAATGAGAAATACAGCCATTGAAGTCACGTAAATAGAAATAGGACTATGGCATATTCCTTGACTGAGATAATCCGTTTAAGTAGTTATTTTTTGTCGGGTACGAGGTAAAAAACTTTTCTATTTGCAAAAAAGGTTACGAATTATTTAAAGACACTTTCCGCAAAAATGAAACACGTTTTAATGTTAAAGGTGAGTGATGCTTAGAGTACCATTTAATAATTTTATTGTAAATTGTAGTCGTTTAACCCTTTAAGCGGTCAATTATTTTAATAGAAATGCTTCCAAAAAAGGCATATTTTTTTATTGCATATAGTTAAGTATCATACTTAACAGAATAAGAATATAAAGAATTTTTAATTTTTTTTTTTTTCATTTTCAATGCTTTTACAGTATTTTTTATTTTACAATGTTAGTCACAAAATCCCGAAATATTTGCTTTTTTCAAGTACATTCTGCATGCAGTAATGAATGGTTTACAAATTATGCAAAAATTTCTCTCACACTTACTGTGAATTTTGAGGTTTACAATTTTCCGAACAGTTCGGGAAAACCAGAAAAGGAAATCTGAAAATATCGATGCCCGTACGCCGTACGGGCAAACCAGATGAGGCCAATGTCGGGTAACACGTACACCGTACGGGCAAACCGCTTAAAGGGTTAAGATAAAATTGCGTAATGCTGCTTAACTTTGTGCCCCTTCAAATTATTTTTGTGTATTTGATTTTTTAAATAAAATCTAGAAGATCAGCGCTGTTACCACCTGTCATAGTCATGAAATAAATTTATTATTCTTGTTATACAAAAAAAAAGTTTAAAAGATATTGTGCACACTGAATCCCTGAAACTCGTGTTAAAACTGCAGTCAAACCCGCATAATGGAATAGCCATTTTGCCACGAAAAAAATATTCTAATAGGCGGGATATTCCATTATCCGGGATGAAAGTAATGCATTGCATCTGCTTCATTCACTGAAAATGTATTATATTAAGCGGGATATTCTTTTAACCGATATTCTAATAAGCGGGCTCGACTGTATTTCAAAATAAAAAGAAAAACTATTTCAGATTCAATCATATATATATATATATATATTTTTTTATTTCAAAAGGATTTTTTCAGTGTTAATATATAGCGAACACCTTTTACAGTTCTACGACGACTTCAACTAGCGGTCCGAGAAAAATTTAACCTATCCTCAGAAATTTGCTTGTCCAAGTTGAAAAAATGTCCTTACTTAAAAAAGAAAGAAAAGAAAACACAGTAATAATAAATCCTATACGTGAATTTTGTGATTAATTTCTGTAATTATCTATAATTTTTCAATAATGTTTTTTACTTTAGTAATTATTGTAATAATTATACATGTCATAAAAGCAAATAATACATCCTTTAAAAAAATCACAAATGCGATGATAAGTGCACAAGGAACGACTTTTTCAATGCACAAAATGTGAAAATATTTTTGTAACAGTTCTTTAATGTCAAGTAAATGATCAAAATTTATGTATTTATTCATTCATTTATTATTATTACTATTTGATACTAGCGGGAAAACCCCCTTCAGCTGTTTGCTTTTTTTTTTTACAAGTGTTTAACTGTTTCCCGAGTAGGAAGGTTTTTTTTCCCTTTTTTAAAAATTTGAAAATACACATACGCTAGTTTAAAATACCTTCATCCAGTTCCCTGTTGATAATTAGTGCACGGAGCAAAGCACAAGAGCACGAAGTGTGCACAGCTAACTAGATTTGTCGTTAACACAGTCAATTTTCTCATCTTGAGGTGCACTTTATTAGTCTCCAGGAGATTTGCCCATAGGTCTATCAATTGTTTGCGAAATGCACATAATCTAGTTTAAAATACACGCAGCAAGTTCCCTGTTGACCCTCATCATTCATAGATTTAAGGTCACGAATTGTACACTTTTTCGTTTCTGTGCGTACAAAAAGGGCCATTTTTCGTCACCACTGAGGATTCGCCATGCAACTAATGATCCATTTAAGAAATATATGTATAGTACTAACTAGGTTTTATGTGAAAATTGTTAGTGACCCCCAGTTCAGGGAGCAAAGGGGCCTCAAACATAACAATTTTGCACTATCTTCAGCGAAGCTTGGCCGCCCCTGACAGGATCCCCCGCAGGAGCGCCCCGGTGGGAGGTCACGGGAGGTCACTGTGACTTCCCAATAATTTCCGTATTCGGCACATTTTGCTGACGATTCGGCAATTTGAAGGCAAAACTTCAACATTGAGATTTTTTGTTCTTTTTGGTTTTTTGAATTGTTTTTTAATGTTTTTTCTCACTAAATGTTATGCATGTACGACATCCCAGGTAGCACAAAAAACGTTAAACGTTTTATAAACGTTTTTAATCCGTTGTTACAACGTTAATAACCATTTTACAACCTTTAAAAAACGAAATGTGCTACTTGGGATGTGTGCACTGTGCATGCTTGCGTTTTATCATTCGGTAAAATTGAAACTTCATTCGGCAAATCGATAATTTTCCCCCTCCCAAACATTTTAGTTCGGGACGCTTCTGATCCCCCGATGGCCAGCTGTAAAATTTAAAATATATTTCAATTTGGACACTAAACGTGATGAGGTAATCGCAAAAAATACTTTGGTTGATGCTCAAGGAGCTGCGATAATTGAATTTAAAAAAATATCGATTTTAGAAAAACACAAATTCGATCTAGATTTTATGAAATTTTACAGCTCCCCCCCCCCTTTTTTTTTTTTTTGGAAAAAAAATACGTGTCTTCTGAAATCTTTAGAAGAATCCACCATAAAAAAAATTAGCACTGTCCGGTTCTTATAAAAACTGCCTCTTAAACCTGTCGTAATATCATGTAATACATCAATGGAAAGATCTATTTCTGGCCTTCATAATGGTTTTTGAATTTTTGAAAAGAAGTTGCATGTAAAAACTTTTTTTTCGTTTTTAATAGCTATGTATTTCGTACAGTTTTCGAAGTAGAAATCTAAAACTTCGCAGGATTATTTATCTAGTCATATGCGTCCTTCACACCCATTTTTGATGAAATCGGACGTGATGAGGTCAAAAACTTTTTTTTTTTTCATTATTAATTTGACGCAAGATTGCCCAAAAATGACTTAAAAACCACTAGTTTTACCAGTACAAGTGTGATGAGCAGTAAAAAACGCATTCACTCTCGGCTGCCAGACACCCGGCATGCTGGTTAGAAGAGCAGAGGGAAAGATGTATTAAAGACAGACGTCTTAACCCATTAATGCTTAGCGTCCCTTTTTAGGGACGGTCCAAAAAAAGGGTCTGAATTTCCCCAAAATAAACATTTCAACCAAATAATAGTGTTCAATGAGTACCTTGGTATTGTTTCAACTCGTTATTAAGAGCAAGAATGTGAGAAACTGTCACGCCTAGCATTATGAGGTGATTCATGACCTCTCAGATTTTCTCCCAAAAAGTACCAAATGTTTATTATCTTATTGAAAGAGCAAATCCAGAATGTTTTCCTCTAAAGTTGAGTTGTTTAGTTTTTATGGATCCCTGAAGATGAAGGTGCGGCATCAAAAATTAAGCAGATATTCAAGACATGGAAGTTGCCGTGAGCCAAAACTCTTACCAGGAACTGTTTAACTCCAATTTTCTTTTTGTATATGGAATATAGAAGGTTGAAACTTTACAAAACGAATGTTAAATTTGTGGTAAGTTGTTGCTTTAAGGTCAGTGAAGGCCCTCAAAACAAGGCATTTTTGACGTTTTTTAGCTTTTTTGAGGTCCAAAAACAACTTGTACATTTCAATTGGCACGGCAAAAGTAGTGTCGTTTGAAAGACCAGTGTAAGCACTTTAAAATAATGTATAAATAATCGAGGAAAGTTCAACGTGCTTTTAGTCGCGTAAGGCCAAAATATGAAAAATGTCATATTTTACCAATATTCAAACGGTCATAACTTCCTCTGCCAACAACATATTGAAATATTTTTTTCGCCAATGTCATTCTCTATTCTTTGTCTTAACAGAACAGTTGAGTCCTTTGAGGCGAAATGTGAAAAAATTTTTTACAAAAAAATTATTTTTTTCTGTGCATTTTTTGTAAAAAAATTTTTTACATTTCGCCTCAAAGGACTCAACTGTTCTGTTAATACAAAGAATAGAGCATGACATTGGCAAAAAAAATATTTCAATATGTTGTTGGCAGAGGAAGTTATGACCGTTTGAATATCGGTAAAATATGACATTTTTCATATTTCGGCCTCACGCACCTAAAAGCACGTTGAACTTTCCTCGGTTATTTATACATTATTTTAAAGTGCTTACACTGGTCTTTCAAACGACACTATTTTTGCCGTGCCAACTGAAATGTACAAGCTGTTTTTAGACCTCAAAAACGCTAAAAAACGTCAAAAATGCCCTGTTTTGAGGGCCTTCACTGACCTTACGGCGACAACTTACCACAAATTTAACATTCATTTTGTAAAGTTTCAATCTTTTATATTCCATATTCAAAAATAAAATTGGAGTTAAACAGTTCCTGGTAAGAGTTTCGGCTCACGGCAACTTCCATGTCTTGAAAATCCGCTTAATTTTTGATGCCGCACCTTCATCTTTAGGGATCCATAAAAACTAAACAACTCAACTTTAGAGCAAAACATTCTGGATTTGGTCTTTCAATAAGATAATAAACATTTGGTAATTTTTGGGAGAAAATCTGAGAGGTCATGAATCACAGGCGAGACACTCTCTCAGATTCTTGCTCTTAACAGATTGCAGCACATAACCATTGTAAAGTGCGTTCTGTAGCCGTTGTAATATGACCTTTATCAAAAATGACATCGTTCACAATCTCAAGAAAAAAAGCTAAGTTTTTAAAGTTATTCCCAGCTTCCCAGTTTATGTTCATTGCTGATTTTATTTCTTCTTATAAAATGTCTTTTTAAATATTATATCGTAGGCAGAAAAAAATTAGTAAAAAATGCATGTACCCTCTGGGGTCTATCGTCACTTTTGAGGGACGATTTTTCTTTCCTTAATAAAAAAATTATTTTTTACATAATATTTTTTTATTATTTTTCCTGTCCATTAAACACTGTTTGTAACCAGTATGCAAAATATCTTTGGAAAAAAAATGTCAGGCATTAATGGGTTAAAATGGTTGCTTTTTCGATGTAGCCTCTTGGACTATAAGAGGGAAAAAGTTTTTTTTAATGCCTTTTCGTTAGTGGGGCAAAACTTTATAACAACCCTGTATTTTAAAACTGAAAACAAACATGAACTGGACAAAAGCGCAAAGAGTAAAAACGAGTTCCTAAAACTTAGTATAGTACCGTCCAAGCTCTGCATATGATATTATGTAACATTTACTGTCTACATTCAGTCAGAAAAGTGATTTATGACATACTCAAAGTACGAACAACCCCGGAAAAACTCTTACTGACCCGACTGAATCTTATAAAGAAATAAAAAAAAAGCTCAGACACACAGATAAAAAAGCTTGGTGGCGAGTTTTGTCCCAATAAACAACAAAAGCTGTAGGAGCGGCACATTGAACTCTTTTTTGGGAGCCACGACCCACAGATGCGAAGAGAAGGATGGGAAACAGATGAATACGAAAGCAGACCTTGGCTCACATAATCTTGCAGGACCATGAGGAATTATTTAAGTGACCATTTCGTCTGATGATATGCTGGAAGCGGTCGGACCTTGTACATTTAACCGATTAATGCCTGACATTTTTTTTTACAAAGATATTTTGTATACTGGTTACAAACAGTATTTAATGGACAGAAAAATAATTTAAAAAATATTATGTGAAAAAAAAAATTATTAAGGCGAGAAAAATCGTCCCTTAAAAGTTACGATAGACCCCAGAGGCATACATACTTTTTTCAATAAATTTTTTTTTCTGCCTACGATATAATATTTAAAAAGAAATTTTATAAGAAGAAATTAAATCAGCAATGAACACAAACTGGGAAGCTGGGAATAGCTTTGAAATCTTAGTTTTTTTTCTTGATATTGTGAACGATGTCATTTTTGATAAAGATCATATTAAAACTGCTACAGAACACACTTTGCAGTGGTTATGTGCTGCAATCTGCTAATAACGAATTGAAAGAATTCCAAGGTACTCATTGAACACTATTACTTGGTTGAAATGTTCATTTTGGGGAAATTCAGACCCTTTTTTGAACCGTCCTTAAATAGGGACGCTAGGCATTAATGAGTGAAGTAGTTTCACTCGTTATGTTTCGCTCGTCAGGAGACAAAATAAATTGAAAACTTATTGTGGACAACACTGTAGGTGCCAAAAATTTAAATTATCAGAAAAGCCAAAAAACTAAAACTTTAGCTTCTTTTCATATTTTTACCAATCAACAATCACAAGTTTGTTACTATTGTATGAGAATGTAAGTATTTGATAATTTTTTTGATTATTTTTCCACTACTTTCTGAAATAAGCCTATTTTATCATTAAAATTTGTGGAGAACAATAAAAGTGCGTATAGCATTTGGTTGAAAACAATGAATGTGCCAACCCTATAGTTTTGTGAGAAACGTTTTATGTGCCATGCATCCACAATAACTGAAAACAGTGAATATCAAGAAAGGTTCTATTTGAAGAAAAAATGAGAAAGTCTTTGTGAAATAAAATATTTATTAGTTAATGAAATAACACTGTCTTCTTTCTAAAGTCTGAAAAATATCTATTAGTTGATGAAATAACTGTCTTCCTTCCAAAGTATTTAAGAGTTTATTTTACGCAGACTGACCACGCAGCTGTTTACTCAATAATATTAGACCTGGCACTTACAGTGATCTCCACAGAGCTAAGCTGGCACATACTGGTGGTCCCATCTTTGGATTTATTTTGTAAACTTCAGAACAAAGATTGGCACATGCAGTTTTTTCAGCAGGACTCCCATTGGAACATACAATGTTTTGGCATAAGAAAATAAAAATTGACCATCCTGGCACTTACAGTGTTTTCTACAACAAGTCTTCAAATAATTAAATTTAAAAAAATGATCTAGCCAAAACTCACTATAACAGAGGTCTTTAAAAGGTAAATATTCCGGTCACGTACATATTATTGACAGGTGCACTCAGGAGCGCATTTATGGGAGGTCACGGGAGGTCACTGTGACCTCCCAATAATTTCCGTACTCGGCACATTTTGTTGACGATTCGGCAATTTGAAGGCAGTATTTCAACATCAAGATTTTTTGTTCTTTTTGGTTTTTTGAACCGTTTTTTAATGTTTTTCCTCACTAAATGTTATGCACGTACGACATGTGTGCATGCTTGCATTTTATCATTCGGTAAAATAGGAACTTCATTAGGCAAAACGATAGTTTTCCCCCTCCGAAACATTTTAGTTTGGGACGCCCCCCCCCCCCTGGGTGCACTTACGAAAATATTAGTTTACTAGCTGACCCGGCCATGCGTTGCTGTGGCTAAGGTATGGGTTAAACTATAATGTTTCAATAGAAACGAAAAACTTTATTTCCGTTATAGAGATCAACTTTATATAAATACTAGCAGTACCCGCACGGCGATGCCCGTGCGAAAAATGTAAAGAAAGTCAACTGAATAAATTTAAATTCACTCCACCCTCTTAAGTAAAATTATTATATTCTTTAATTCAAATGTGCACCACGACCTTTTAAAATATATTGATGACACTTTTAATGCCATTTCAGTTTGTAGTGCTCAATGCGAGGATTATTTTAGTTTTAAAGACTTTTTTCTTCTTTTCGTGTGTGTGTGACGAACTTATTTATTTTTAGCGAAATTTTTACGTTTCAATGGAACTTTTGACAAAACTGTAGAGCCAAGATTTTCGAAAACTCTCAACGACCACAGCAATGTTGCCCTTGAAATTTAATATAGTTCACCGATTTAACCGTAATTTCAATGTAAAATTGGTCGCCAAATCTAAATTTATTAACATAGGGAACCGATTGTATCAGGTAGATCAGCCACAACCATTCTTCCAGGACTTTGTGAACATTAAAAGGAAAGAAATATAATGTCTTTCTTACCATCGCTTTGAAGTGATTACAATCTAACAGTGACCCTCAAATAATCAAGATTTCACTGGCCGGGAAGTTTGGAAAATTTCCCGATTGTTGCCAAAATTTACGACGGCAAATATGAAAAGTAACTGAATAGCGGTGTTACAGAAAATGTCAGAATGGAACTATTATTATTAAAAATTTAGTGATGGCGGCATTAAATACATGTTTTAAACATGCAATAAAATACTCTTTAGACTGCAAACAACTACTGTTCCTTCCCAGACAGTTTTCTTTTTCTTTGATTTGGAGAAAGTAGTGTTTCACTGGCTGGGAGGTTTGGTAAATTTCCTGATTGTCGCCAAACTTTACGACGCCAAATGCGAAGAGGAACTGAATAGCCATCCCTAAATTTAAATCACAAAGTAACTTCAAGGACAAAAGAGCAGCTGATCAGGAAAATGGCTCTAGTGTTTCAGTTCTACGTACAGAGTTAGGCCTTGAAAATTGATTAAATTTGATTAATTAATATCTCCTGTCCTAATTAACGGACAGAAATGTGCTAAAACTTTTCTTTTTCAGAAAAAATAACCCTTTCCAACGATATATAATATTTTGGGGTGTGGGAAGGTTTTCTCCCCTCAATTATGGCGGATACACCAAAAATGAGACTAATTAATTAATTTCAAAATAACTAATTCGAAATTAAAAATTTGGCCTTCGAGGTGCACGAGGGCGGGGTACGTTCGAATTTTTGAGCCAAGTTTCAGGTCTGTAGGTGCTGTGGGGACTTCTGGCCAGCGGTTACAAACGAACAAACACCGTCATCTTTATATATATAGATTTTTAAAAATTTCTCTAATTCAAAAATCGAAAATCGGGCTTCGAGGTCTGGTGGCTAGCCCCTTTGTGCTTCCGTGTAAAAAATTCCGGGTCCCTGCGTGCGATAGATTTGGCTGGAGAGCTCGGTCAGACAAATGGACAGACATGCAGACAGACACATTACACTTGCTTTTATTATTATAGATAGCTGACCCGGCGAACTCTGTTCCGCCTTAAAGGCAATAAGTAAGCAAATTTTTGAATTTATTAAGTTTTTTTATTAGAAAATACAAAAAAAATTAAGTACCTACATTAATCATCGATTATTGTTTCTGTATTTACAACCTATTTTACTGCTCTCCAGAAGCTGTCACAACATGTGCTTTATGTCGCCCGGTGACAGAGGCTCAAAAAAGGCTTAGTTAAAAAGATATTTTTTTTTGGACTGCTTATCAACTGACTGCTCCATCCATAAATCCATCCAAACAAACTTTTGTATATATAATAGTAGTAAGAAGAACAGCCACTTAAATGCAGTCCAGGATCTATCCCACCAAGCGCTTCCCACCTCTCAGCCTCAAAGGCTTAAAAACTCTTAAGTGACAATCGTTTCTGACAGCTTATCACTTATAAATTGCAAGGGAAATAACGCGTTTGTTTATAATTTACTTCACAAAAAAGTCAAATAACACTCAACGCACCGCTAACTTACAACCTGTTTACTGCGCTCCTGAGGCTGCCAGAACGTGTGCTTTATGTCGCTCAGATATGGAGGTGTCAAAAAAGGCTTAGTAAAAAGGCTTAGCCAAGAGTACAGAAAAGCTGGTAGCTAAATAGATCATTTACAACAAAAAATATATTGCGGTCCTAAATTGAGATAAAAACTATCCTATCATTTAAGTTGGACCAAATGGAAACTGCGTGCAAAATTTGGTTAAAATCGGTTCAGTAGCTGAGGAGTCAATTGACCACAAACACAGGGACACGTAATTTTTATATATTAAGATTATCATATTTAGACGGTTTTCTAAATTTAAAAAATGTTTACCAATTGCTCTTTTAAAATAAAACAATTAGTTTTATTTTTATTGTTTTATGGCAGAATACGAATCAAAAATTGTAGCTTAAACTACAATGTATTATGACATTCTTTTATCACTGATTAAAAAAAGAAGAAAATACTTTTTCCGAGAAATGAAACTTTTTTATTTTGTTCTATGTTGTCATATAAACATATGTTTTTTTTTTTTTTTCAAAAATAATTTTTTGGAAGAAAAGGGAAAAACTCGATGTATCCGAATGAGCGATATAACGAGGGGCGATGTAACGAGGGGCGATGTAACGAGGGGTAACTGTAAGTGCATAATTATCATAATAATGTTTACGGTAATAATTGAGATAGCTATTACGATTGCATTTTGTTTCATGATGATCATCGCAGGGCATTTGGAAGTCGTCATATATTTCAAAATATTTCTTCCCAAGTTTAATCTCATTTAATACTTTGAATGCATAAGCAGGGATAGATTTTAATGGGAGCTTACAGGGTGCTCATCTCTTGCACTCCTTTCCTATCTTATGGGAATTTTTACATAGCGCAAGATGGAATTTAGAATATTTACTCTTTAAAATAAAGTCTATATGGCTCAGACACGCATCTTGATAGAAAAAATAGAAACATTTGTATGTGCCACGAGCCTTCACTTTAAACCAACGTCTCCTAAATACTAAATGCCTGCAACTTTTTGGTTTTTAGCACAGAGCAAAATTTCGTCCTTGGTTCACGGTACACTGCCACCTACCGGAGTTCTTCGAGAAAGAGAAATTAACGATTGGTCCATTTCTGAATTTAAATTTAAAAACTAGCCAATCAAAAAATAACAACGGCATTATTGGATTGCCGCAAGGTGGTGATTAAAGTGGAACCAACGACGACCGTAGCAAAGCACATGTACTAGGCATTTAGTATTTAGGAGGCGTTGCTATAAACACATCATATACACTGCTGGCCACCCAAATTGCAACACGAAGACAGACAGGAAATAACGCAACATTTATTTTGTGAATAACATGTTGACCAAGTATCAAATGATTAAATTTATAGACTTCTGTAAAGTGTCTAATCGTTTGCATATCTCGCCATCACTAATGCATGTTGTAAATTTCATATTATTTGCATGCTTTCTTCAAAGTGATGCATTTACGATGGAAAGCAATGTGTTTTACGCGGCCCCGGCTGCTATATGATCTACTTCGAGTTTATAAAGAAAACGCTCTCTAATAAACCTATTCAGACTACTCATTTTTAATATGTCCTCACTGGTATGGTATACTCAATGATATTGTGTGATAAGTAATCCTAAATAACCGGTCTCTTATTGGTTGTCTCACGAAATTTTTGCACATGCGCACACAGTAAAAGCACGTCGAGAAAATCTACGAGTGTCAAACATTCCAAAGTTCATGGCTCATGTCAATATGGTAAGTAATAAGTTGCCATTTCTTAATCCATTTAATTAAGCCGAGCCTGCAATACACCGCCAACTTGGCTATTTCGATAATTAATTATAAGGTAAATTATAAAGCAGTGAATAACCGCCTCTAAGCAAGGGCTAAGGCAGGAAGATGCAATACACCGCCAACTCCGCTATTTCGATCCATGGACTGCAGTTTCGTGCTATTTATGTACTCATCAGTATGGAATACAAAATGGAATACAGAAGTCCATGGATCAAAATAGCCGAGTTGGCGGTGCATTGCATGTTCCTGCCTTAGCCCTTGCTTAGGGGCGGGGACTCACTGCTTTATAAGCCGAGCCTCTCAAGAAGTTTTGGAGAAAAAGCTTAAGAAGAAAATACTTGCCGGTATAAGAAATATTTCTACCTAAGCTGAGCTAGTTTTCAAAGGTCTAAAAAAGACGCGACGGTTTTGAAAGGCAGAATGTTTCCTTAAACATCTCAAAATTCCTATTTAAATAACTGTCATACGAAATAAGAAAACACGCAAACAAATATCAATAATTGATCTTCCTTTAAGTGTTTCGAGCACGAGCATTTATTCTCAAAATAATCACTATCTGATACAAGACCAGTCTTGCACGGTTGCCTTCTTAACTGCTTCAGAGTTTCTATTTAATTATAGTATC
The DNA here is from genome assembly GCA_038373865.1 of Uloborus plumipes. Lineage (NCBI taxonomy): Eukaryota > Metazoa > Arthropoda > Arachnida > Araneae > Uloboridae > Uloborus > Uloborus plumipes. The sequence continues at coordinate 81,778 of JAXGGA010004763.1, forward strand.
TTTGTTCGAGTAGTAGGGGAACTTTGCCATATTTTTTCCTCTTAGTTTCGATCCCTTTCTTTCTTCACCAAAAAACTGTCGACTGATTTCAGCGCTTGCGCATTTTCTCGAACTCGTTCGTTTACATAAAATGCAAAAAAAAAAAGTTGAATTTTGACACATCGAATTCAAATTATGCTCTGCGCAATAACTATTAGAAATATTCTAATTTCACTTTAGCTACCAGTTTTTTTTCGGCTCCCTTTGCTCTATATGAGGATTTTTGCCTCCAACTCGTTCACTTTCGTATTCCATGCTGATGAAAGCATAATAAGCCCGAAACTGCAGTCCATGGATCGAAATGAACGAGTTGGTGTTGTATTCAGGGCTGCGGAGTCGGAGTCGAAGAGTCGGAGTCGGACTGATTTTGGACCAAAGGAGTCGGAGTCGGAGTCGCTGAAAAACATGTCGACTCCGACTCCGACCAGCTCCGATTTGGATGAAATTTTATGGAGGTGAAAACATGTCTTTGAAACTAACAGATACAAATTTTCAGCGTCCAATATCCAAATCCTTAGCATCTAGGATCATTAAAAAGTGCTTCAAATGGCGGGTCTTTGCAGCAAAAATGCAATGTGTTAAAATAAAGTCTGGCCATTTAACAAGAAAATGATTAGTTATGTACGGAGTCAAATGACAAGAGCGGCACTTGTCTTTTGCTCTGGAGAAAATGAACTTTTTGGGAGGTCGCAGTGACCTCCGAGAATTGAGGTGAATGTGGTGAAATTACCTGCGAGAATTCTTGAGAAAATTGAACTTTTTGAGAGGTCACAATGACCTCTCATGACCTCTGACTGGGATACCCCAGCTTGCTATCTGCCCCCCTAAAGTGAGTCCTAGCTACGACCGTGAATAAAAATGAAACTTTTAAAAATGGACTTAATATTTCAACCTTTGTTTAGGGTTTTTCCCTCTTCATATTTGGGTAAAAAAAATAATTAAAAAAAAGCAGGAGTCGGGAGTCGGAGTCGGAGTCGAAAGTTTTAAAATCCCGGAGTCGGAGTCGGAGTCGGGGTCGACCATTTTTCCTCCGACTCCGCAGCCCTGGTTGTATTGCATGTTTCTGCCTTAGCCCTTGCTTAGGGGTGGTTACTCACTGCTTTATACAGTGAACTCTCACTTATGCGCCTGCCCTAGGGACCAACAGAAAAAGGCGCATAAGTGAACAAGCCTATTTAAAGGACTAAAACCCAACATAGGTTCTAATGACAGAGTGAATAAGAATGGTTCTATAGAAAAGGGACATATTACTACAGTTTGGCAATTACTGTAACGTAACTATAATGATTAAGAGAAAACAAAAGTTGTAGCATACCTAATTACAAATTGTTCCCTTTAAAACGATGCATAATAGATAATTGTCCGTCTCCGAGCTCTAGTTCATGCAGAAAAAATGCCTTCAGTGAGTAATCAAGGCGAAAGATTAAAGAGGAAAGTAAAGAAAAATGCTTTTTTTTAAAAAAATAAATAAATTTTCATATATTTTAAGGAAAATTCGGCGCATAAGTGAAATATTTATCTTTAGAGCGACGCATAAACGAACGATACTATCATTATTTTGCTATGGAATGTGCTGGGACCATTCAAAAAAGGCGCATAAATGAGGCGGCGTATAAGTGAGAGTTCACTGTATTGGAAATAGGTTTTTGTGCAATGCCATGTGTAAGAGTGTGTGTACTTCTTTGCCACCATGTGCCGCTTGGTGGTGCAACAGGACGCAGGCTCCGTCTTGCTGCGCGACCATGAGCTGCATGGGCCCTCTGCAGGGGCGGCCGGTGAGTAGGTTCGGGTTCGTGGAGTACAGGGCCGCGAGTTGTTGGCAGACTGCCTTTCTGACAGAGGAACTACATGAGATTTGAGGTCCAAAAAAGAAGCAAATAGTGATTTGTCATTGATCAAAAAATAAAAGAGAAAAGCTGCAAATTTGCTTGGAGTCTCAATAAGAAAAGCTTTTTCTGATCTTCCAGATTAAACTGATTTATTTTTAAATCGAAAAATTTACGAAATTCCCATATTCTACAAAGTGAATGAAGTTCATTTTAATTTAATCCAGTTTAGCTCTGAACGCCTCATTTATTAACCCATTAATGCCTAGCGTCTCTCTTTAGGGACGGTCCAAAAAAAGGGTCTGAATTTCCCCAAAATGACCATTTCAACCAAATAATAGTGTTCAATTAGTACTTTGTTATTGTTTCAATTCGTTATTAACAGATTGTTGAGAAATAACCGAGACATGAGGATATAAATAAAAGTGTAAGCCTAGTTCGATAAACATAAAATAAATGAAATGCCTTAACATCAGTGCATAATAACAAGTTTAAAAAACTATAACCCGACTACAAAAAAAAAAAAAAAAAAAAAAAAGCACTGAAAGGTAAGAAACAAGGTAGGTGCTATTTAATATCATCGTCTTATTAAATAAAACAAGACGTTTGATATCTTAGCTATACCTGTTTATTTAGTTCTACGACTTGAACCCTCTGCAAGTTCCACATTAACAACATAATTCAATTCAAATGCTGTAGTCGTGCGTTGTCAACTACAGAAAGCAAGCATTTAAACTTGATACACAAGCAAACATATTAGTTTGATCTATATATATACAAGAATGGTAAATTAGGTTATAATGTTATTCTATCAAATTGTTTTTCTGTAATTGACAACGCACGACTACAGCATTTGAATTGAATTATGTTGTTAATGTGGAACTTGCAGAGGGTTCAAGTCGTAGAACTAAATAAACAGGTATAGCTAAGATATCAAACGTCTTGTTTTATTTAATAAGACGATGATATTAAATAGCACCTACCTTGTTTCTTACTTTCAGTGCTTTTTTTTTTGTAGTCGGGTTATAGTTTTTTAAACTTGTTATTATTTCTGACTTTTTAGAGCTTTTTTGTTGTCGGGTTACAGGTTTTTAAACTTTTTTATTTTAA
>JAXGGA010004764.1:0-10000 GCA_038373865.1 Uloborus plumipes
AATTTGCAAAGTAGGCAATTTGCATGCTTCGTTTGAACTCTTCATCTAAGCTATATTGTAACAACGAATTATATAAACTTGAAAAAAGTATTTATTATAATTGTATGAGAATATTTTTGAAATATTTTATTGCGAAAAGACGAATCCACGAAACTCATTTCAAAAAGCGCAATTTCTCAAAAGGATATGAGAGAAAAATTGTTTTCTATATTTCAAGTCAATATACCTTGTCCTCTTATCAAATTTAACGTCCAATGAACGTTAAATATTACCTCTAAGTCAAAAGAGGAAAAATTGAATCAATCCATTTCACTGAAAAATAGATAAAGTAAATGGAGATTGATGTGGACAGAAGTGCTTCTTTGAACTCTTTAAACGGTTCAAAGCAATATCTTTCCATTAAAGTAAATGACGATGCCGACAAACTTTAAAGGTTGTAAATTGTTTTTAAAGAAAGAGAATCGTTTCTGATCTTAACTTAAATAGTATGAAAGCGATTGATACATCTTTTATGCGGAAGTCTTTTGGGGGAAAACGTTTGTAATTGGACTAAAGAAAGAAATCGAGCGAAATTGAAAAAAAAAAAAAAAAGCATATACATTATTGAGAAAGGTAAATAGTGAGTGTTTTGCAGCAACGGTAAAACATGGCTTCAGGTAAACACCCAAACAATGTATGTAGCAAGAATTTATTTTGTATTTTTGTATTTTTTGCATCAGCCGTAATTCTGTTAAAACGAATGGCCCCGGAAATTTGAATCGATGCAGCAATTAATAAGTATCAATTGCTATTATATTCATTTTTGAGAAACCAAATTTGGAGATTATTTGTGGGTGCTAGTTTCGAGGAAGCAAGAAACCCCTTTATTATGGATAGTCACGAGCTCGAAGACTAATTTGTGAGAAAAAAAAAAGGAACATCGGAAATGGTTTTACTCAGATTATGCAGTAAAGCTCCTAACTTTATGCATTGATTGTTTCTTGCAAATTTAAAATAAGTATATGGACTGCTTTTTGAAAATTTCACACATTTTCTAACTAAATCATATGGCCCAAAAAAAAATGCTAATTTTGTGAAAATTACGGAAGTTTAGAATAATGAGGGAGATCTAAATATTGTTTATTGTACTTTTAACCCCGCAAAATTTTGTCCTCCAATTCCGATGTGTATATTTTTCAACTTGAAATTTTTTATCACTTTTTCAAAATTAAAAAATAAAAGTAATACTTTTGAAGGAAATAAACTTTTGGCCTTTTGGACACCTAAACAATTTTAGATTTGAATACTTTTTTGTGGGATACGTCGGTTGATAGGGGGCAACTTTTTAACAACTTAGTAAATTGAATTTTGGAAAAAAGGTTTTTTCGACATACCCTAATGAACAGTTCCAAAAAATGTTCTTAGCAAAAGTGCATTAAAACAGTTTTGACCGAATGCAGTGCAATTCTGTTAAAGTATTAAAATAGAAGCAAACGAAATAAAAATGTTTAAGTTCTATTCCAACTCTTTTTTTTTTTTTTTTTCAGCAAGCTTTAGGTAATTCAGTCAAATATATCTTTTCACGCATAAATGTTTTTGAAATTAAATTGAAATAATATTTTTTTCAATGATTTTTAAATGTATTGAAAATAATGTACTAGTTCCACTGATCGTATTTAAAATATATTTGCATTTTCTCATTTGTCGCTATTTCACACAGTATCCCCTCCCCTTTAAAGTTTGCATTCTCTCAGAGAACTGATATGAAACGAGTTCTTTCATCGTTTGCAACAATCTGCATTGCAGGGGCGTTGAAATTTCACTAAGAGCATTTCCATCGATTATTCAGAACACCGGAATTCATCAACTAAGTGCCGAAAATTTATCGGGCCTATTCAGAAGTATCGAAACGAATAACCTCTCTTTAGAATCATTAATATTCGCAACTTTTCACTGAGACAGTTTGATCTATGAATCCCCTCCCCCTACTATTATTCAAGCACATTTCTCTGAAATTAGCATCGGGGAGCGCTTGAATGGTCCTCTTTGTTCACTCTATAGTCAATGTTTCGGTTCGGTGCTTATTAATTCATTTTGCTGAAAGATTTGCAAACTTTGTAAAGTGGGTTAAGTTTTGTAGACATCAGTCAAGATAATTTGAATTTAATGATACCTTTGTAGAAAATGATGAGAGATTGTTTTTAAGGAGGAATAATCGTTCAGTTTTAAAATGTATGAAATAATGTACACATCATAGGGAAAAACAATATTTTGCACAAAACTGAAATATTTGCGATTAAAATAATATATATATATTTTCTTTCTTTCTTTTTGTTTTAGGATTTTTTAACTCATTATAACATGATAAATAAATAAATAAGAGGCTCGAATAATAAAAAAAATAAAATTTATCGGGCCTATTCAGAAGTATCGAAACGAATTGCCTCTCATTAGAATCATTAATATTCGAAACTTTTCACTGAGTTGCGAATATCATATTATTTATTTATTTATTTGACCTTTATAAATAAAATAATATACAGGCCCGATAAATAAGTAAATACAATTTATCGGGCCTATTCAGAAGTATCGAACCGAATAACCTCTCTTTAAAATCATTAATATTCGCAACTTTTCACTGAGACAGTTTGATCTATGAATCCCCTTCGTTAAAATTAAATCGTTAAAATCCCCTCCCCCTACTATTATTCAAGCACATTTCTCTGAAATTAGCATCGGGGCGCTTCAATAGTCCCCTTTGTTCACTCTATCGTCAATGTTTCGGTTCGGGGCTTATTAATTCATTTTGATGAAAGATTTGCAAATTTTGTAAAGTGGGTTAAGTTTTGTAGACATCAGTCAAGATGATTTGAATATAATGATGCCTTTGTAGAAAATGATGAGAGATTGTTTTTAAGCAGGAATAATAGTTCAGTTTAAAAATGTATAAAATAATGCACAAATCGTAAGGAAACAGCAATATTTTGCACAAAACTGAAATATTTCCGATTAAAATATTATATAAAAATATGTTTTTTTTTCTTCCTTTCTTTCGTTTTTTAGGATTTATTAACTCATTATAAATTTATTTTGTAAAAAAAAAAAACGTCGCATAAATGGGAGCACAAAAAACCCCATATATCTTACAATTTAAATGAAGCAACTAAAAAAATACCAAAAATGTCTAACGTGAAAATATTGTCATTGGATGAAATTGACACAAAAGTATGAATTAAAAAGTCAAACGTTTTAAGCAGCAATGAAGTTCTGTTTGAATTAGTCTAGTTGATATGTACGATATTAATTAATATTTAGTAATAGTTGGTTGATTTTTTTTGTTTTAAGGTTAATGATAAACAATAAAAATAAGAACAAAACTAGAATGTAACATGTACGAATTTCAGCATTTTTGGTTTGTTCCTTTCAATTTGTTTAAAAACCTACTTTTTCTAGATGTACTAGTAGTTAATATGCAATTCAATAAAAACCATAATTATTTATAGTTAGTGTAACAAATGACCTGTGTCAAATGATGCTATTTGATCCAAGAAAGTAAAAAGATATTTCATTAAGAGTCATTGATAAAAAATAAAAAATTAATTATACGAAACTTAGATATACAGGGATTATTGAACTCATTTAAGTGATATTAACAGCTCACATGTAGCTGCAAATTCTTTCGGTTTCGGCTAGATGGTGCTATGGTGTTTGACAATATGAAAACAATAGTGGCATCTGACATACATAAATTATCTTGACAAATTAGATGCAAGAGCCATACTGAATTCAGAACTATGCTTTCAATTAGTCATTTATTTCAACAAAGTGAAATCGAAATGAAATAAGGTACACTTAAAACAAAGTTAAAATATGTTAATCTACGTTTGTCTCCAGCAGTTTAGATTTCATTTCTAAAAATCCATAACTCCCTTGAAAGTTTAATCATATAACGCTGAAATATAGGTTATTAAGTATACTTACATTAGTTATAAAATAAGCGAAAATGTCAGAAAAAAAAACGAATCATATTTTCTCCTTCTCAAACTCTCTTTTTTTTTTTTTTTTTTCACAAATGTGTTATGGGTTACGCAATTTATTTTTACCAAATAATAAAAAATCGAAAAAAAAAACTATACAAATAGCACTCAAAGGCATGATTTTATTATTATAAACGAAGATGATGAAAATGTTGGAATACAGTTATTCAAGTATATATAATTTAAATATATAGATTATACTATACCTGAATATTGGTGGTATTGACAAACACGAGAAGGAACAACAAAACAATGTTGAAAAGACAATGCTGGACAATAAAAACAGAATTAATATCATTACTTCTTGAGAAAAGTATTTGCAGATTTCCATGATTAATCACTACTTGCGCATAAAAACCAAGTTTTCATTATAAATATATAACATTTAACAAAGTATGCTACTTTTGTTTTCAAGCGACTTTTTCAAACATTAAAAGAATAGTGCGTTTATGTAGACCTACTTTTGTAATATCTACTTTTACCTGATCAAGTAAGCTAAACATATTTCATAATTCAAACACTTATTTGCGATAAACCAATGACGAATTAAAAACCTCCTTGTATGAAACAATATTTTCTTTCAATCTTAATGCAGTCTCTGCTGCTACTTTGAATCGTAGCTGAATCACGCTGAAGTTAGTTTAAGGTAATAAAAAGCGAAATTGATAACTGTCTAATAAATCTCATGTCAACAAACATCAACATGTTTCATATTACCTAATGAGCAAATATAATGTTTTCTGGGCGTAATATCTATAAAGTAAGCCAGCTTAATTATTGAGCTCTTTTTTGCTCTAAGCGCTGGATAGATTTTTTTCAGGGAAGTGGGAATTCATGAAGTGAAAATAAGTAGTACTAATGAAAGCAGGCGAGAAAATGTTATTATTTCGGTGCTAATTAAATACTTTGTATTACTGTACCTATTCACAACTAATAAGTCCAATTAAGTATAAATGTGAAAGTTTTTTTTTAACAATTAATAGTTACAGACAAGTTTTTAAAATAAAATTTGAACAAATGAATGCCTTTCTGGTTGTAGCAGGGATATTTTTATAAATATATATATCGTTAAACTAAAATATGCAAATACCATAATTAAACATCATCCATGTATAATTTGTACAGAAACAGGTGGCATCAGTGCTCTAATGAACTTGGAGAAATTCAATTGAAAGAGGAGCAATGTGCAGAATTTAAATGCATGTATTTTTTCATTAAAATAATTATTCAACAACAATTAAGTAAAAATAATCTTTATTAATTTAATACATATGGTTTTATCCAGATAATCTTAAGATATCTATTAATGTTGTGATATAACTCGTTAATTAATAATGCAAACGCAGCTGCAGTTCCTGGCACTGCACAATCTTGTGTCAAGTAATGCAGGTTGCACAAACAGACTTTAATTAAAAAAAAAAAAAAACATCGTGAAAAATTTCCTGCAAATTTGTAAAAACCAGCAAATTTATGACTTAAAACTAATATTTAGACCTCTCTGGATTTCTTTAAAATTCCAAGGATTCAGTTAGTGTTATTAATAAGTAAACAACTTGCGTCGCCGATTATCTGTCCTAAGTCCTTCTAGTAAACCGGTAGTAAGCAACGTTTATTTTTACTACATCTATATATATATATATATCTCTAATAATATATAAGATATATATATAATATTATATATATATAATATTTATATATATATATTACTATATACTATATTATATATATATATAATATATATATATATACATAGTATATTATACTATATATATATACATTATATAGATATCATATATTATATATATATATGATATTAATATAGATATAATATATATAATGAAGCGATTCCATACCAAATCACCGAAAAAAAAAAAGTTGGTCGCACGACCGACTCGGATTTTTTTTTAATTTGGTACACAGATTGATGGTATAGAGGTATGAAAAAGCCCAAAAGGAAAGTTACCTGCTCCACTTATTTTCTGAGATACATGCCCTCAAAGTTTGTCCGCCACGTCAAAATACTAAAAAAGTGATGTTATTTAATCATTTTTTATAAAAAATCGTACTCATGCAAAATAAAAGTGTTAGATATCTATGGAAACTAGTTACTCCAGGCATTCTGAAAAAAAATACTAGAACGTTCATAATGAAAATTGCCAAGGTACAGGGCTCTTTGAAGTTGTCACCACAAAAACTTGATTTTGCAGATTTTGCTAAAATTCAGGCATTTATTACAAAAAAAGGCAAACAAAACCAAAGGTTTTCTCACTTTCTGGTAGTGTACAGGTCCTCCCTGTAAATTGCTACGCAATAAATTTTTTGGGTTTCTCACTCCTTCTTGGAAATATTTTAGCTTAAAGATAAGCCGTAAGGCAAAAAATGCGTTTTTGGCCATCTTGGCAGCCATTTTTCTCATAAAGGGGGAGCAGTAGAAACTTTAATTTTTTTTTTAAACAAGCCACTGATATGTTTAGAGCTTATTTCACAGGAAAAGAGTTTACCTGCTTTTGTCTGCCATTAAGTGATATCTCTGCTGACAGTATATGATGCAGAGTATCTCTGTCCTGACATTGATTCAAATTATGACATACTTTCTTAGTTAATTACATAATGACTCTAATATTATATTAAGCTACAATTGTGATGATATCCTGTTTTTCATGAAGAATCTTGAGACATAATTACATAAATGAGTCTCTATTATATTAGACAAATTCTTTGATTGGTACTACTGACATGTGATAAAGGCTATTAATTTCATCAATTCATTTACCTTACTAACAGTTATATTATAAAATATTAATTTATATAAGCATGCTTGAAGAATTAAAATTAGTGCAAATAATTTTATCCTATACTGACTTTACAACTGACATGTGTTGAGCACTGATAAGAATGACAAGAATAAGTTTACTCACTAAAATACTAGTTCACAGATACTATAAAGCGTACATTCTATTTTCTACAAAATAATACTGCAACAAAGAACAAGGGTATCCTCTGGTTTATAGCAATCAATCAGGAAAATCCAATCACAAGATTGGGTATTGCTATGAGATAATTATTCAGAAGCTCCTTATTTTAATTGATTGTTCCAGAAATGTCTTTAGTACCTACCGCTTTATACCCTTGTTCTTTGTTGCAGTATTATTTTGTAGAAAATAGAATGTATGCTTTATAGTATCTGTGAACTAGTATTTTAGTGAGTAAACTTATTCTTGTCAGTTCTTATCAGTGCTCAACACATGTCAGTTTTGTAAAGATCAGTATGGGAATAAATTAGTTGCACTAATTTTAATTCTTCAAGCATGGCTTTATATTAAATTATTTATTTAATTATTTTGTAAATATTTAACTGTTAATAAGGTAAAATGGAATTCGATGCTGAAATTAATAGCTCTTTATCACCATGCTCAGTTAGTAGCCCATCAAATGAAATTTGTCATAAAATATCCTACATCAAACGAAAAGACCTCATTTATTTTCCTGATATTCATGTGATATTCAAGAAATTCTTCAATTAAAAACAGGAGTATCCCAATCACAAGATTGGGTATTGCTTATAATATAAATATTTAGAGCTCATTTATGTTAATTAATTTCTCAAGAAAGTATTTAGTGCTTTATAATTATGAATGCATAATGCTCAGGCATCAGAGAAATACTTTTTCTTGTTTTCATCAATTATCTAATTTATTGTTCAATGATTTAATAAATTAAATTTCATGACATATTGGGTAGATAATACAGCTAATAATAAATATATCATTATTTTTTGGTTTAATTAATTTTAAGTCCATGAGAGGGGGAACAAAAGCATATGGTCGTCGCGAAAAACATGCATATACTGTCAGCAGGATATCTCTTAATGGGAGAAATAACCAAAAGTAAACTCTTTTCCTGTGAATAGCTAACATATCAGTGGCTTGTTTTAAAAAAAATTAAAGTTTCTACTGCTCCCCCTTTATGAGAAAAATGGCTGCCAAGATGGCCAAAAACGCATTTTTTGCCTTACGGCTTATCTTTAAGCTAAAATATTTCCAAGAAGGAGTGAGAAACCCAAAAAATTTATTGCGTAGCAATTTACAGGGAGGACCTGTACACTACCAGAAAGTGAGAAAACCTTTGGTTTTGTTTGCCTTTTTTTGTAATAAATGCCTGAATTTTAGCAAAATCTGCAAAATCAAGTTTTTGTGGTGACAACTTCAAAGAGCCCTGTACCTTGGCAATTTTCATTATGAACGTTCTAGTATTTTTTTTCAGAATGCCTGGAGTAACTAGTTTCCATAGATATCTAACACTTTTATTTTGCATGAGTACGATTTTTTATAAAAAATGATTAAATAACATCACTTTTTTAGTATTTTGACGTGGCGGACAAACTTTGAGGGCATGTATCTCAGAAAATAAGTGGAGCAGGTAACTTTCCTTTTGGGCTTTTTCATACCTCTATACCATCAATCTGTGTACCAAATTAAAAAAAAATCCGAGTCGGTCGTGCGACCACCATTCGGTGATTTGGTATGGAATCGCTCAAATATTATATATAGTATATTATATATATATATATATATATATATATAGTATGTATATATATATATATATGTATATATATATGATATATATATGTATATCATATATGTATATGATATATATATATATACATGTGATATGTATATATTATGTATATGATATATATATATATGTGTATATATATGTGTATGATATATGTGTAATATATGTATTCATTTTGTATATATAATATATGAGCTTTATATATAGTCTTGTATATATATATATGTGTATATATATATATATAACGATGATAGATATATATAATATATATATATGTATATATATATATATATGTATATGAGATATATATATGATATAATGTATATATTTGTATATGAATTGAGAGTGAAACTGAGGATCTTTCTAACTATCTTCTTTCTAACTATCTTTCTTTCTAACTATCTTTCTATGTCACGCTTCTTTCTCCTGAACGCCAATGAACTGAAAGTCGAACCAGGTACCGATAGATAGGTAATTTTTCAAGCTTCATTAGTTTCAATCTATATAATTATACGATTTTAATTAGCGAAGATATCAATTAATAAGTAGTCAAGTTTAAAGCGATTAAGCCTAATAAATGATTAAATATGAAATCCATTCTTGCATTGCAAAACGTGGTTGCCATGCCATGAAACAATAATAAAAATGAAAATGAGAATTTTGAATGAAGGCTTAACTAAATCAAACACGAAACTCATAAGCGGGCGACTTACATAGTATTTTTATCGCTAGCTACTTGTAATATTTTGAAACATTCATTTGTTGAAGAGCCATCTACTTATATTAAAAACTGAGTATCAATGTCTGCTTTTTCTCCTTTGAGCGAGCTGAACCAAGGGCGGATCCAGCTTCTGGTTAAGGAGGGGGTCATTTTCGGAAAGGGGGGGTCAAAGTGCAATTTTTGTGCAAAAATGGGGTGGTTTGGCAGTTTTTTCGTAAAATAAGTCCCAAAAATGCAATTTTTTGCTATATTTGGTCGGTTAAGGGGGGGGGGGTCATGATCCCCATGACCCCACTCTGGATCCGCGCCTGAGCTGAACTTACTGAAACTTTCCTCACCATCTTGAAGGCGCGAAGCATCTCAATAATTCGAATGATTTTTTTTATACAGGAAAAAAGTAAAGGCGTGAAGCGCCTGTTAGCGAGCCGCCTTGGCGGGGAGTAGTTTCTTGACATTTTCCTCACTACTTTCAGGGCACGAAGTGCCCGTGCAACGCCGGGCCACGTTCGTGGTACGTCTTGAAATCGAATGAACATTAAATTATATCAAATAAAACTTCAGAATGAGGTAAAAGTTAGAGAGGGGGGACGTTATGCATCAACATGCCGAATAGAAAATATAAAAAAAAAAAAATAAAAAAAAAAAATAAAAAAAATAAAAAAATAAAAAAAAAAAAATATAAATAAGA
>JAXGGA010004764.1:15000-22500 GCA_038373865.1 Uloborus plumipes
CCCCCCCCCCCCCCCCCCCCCCCCCCCCCCCCCCCCCCACCCCCCCCCCCCCCCCCCCCCCCCCCCCCCCCCCCCCCCCCCCCTCCCCCCCCCCCCCCCCCCCCCCCCCCCCCCCCCCCCCCCCCCCCCCCCCCCCCCCACCCCCCCCCCCCCCCCCCCCCCCCCCCCCCCCCCCCCCCCCCCCCCCCCCCCCCCCCCCCCCCCCCCCCCCCCCCCCCCACCCCCCCCCCCCCCCCCCCCCCCCCCCCCCCGCCCCCCCCCCCCCCCCCCCCCCCCCCCCCCCACCCCCCCCCCCCCCCCCCCGCCCCCCCCCCCCCCCCCCCCCCACCCCCCCCCCCCCCCCCCCCCCCCCCCCCCCCCCACCCCCCCCCCCCCCCCCCCCCCCCCCCCACCCCCCCCCCCCCCCCCCCCCCCCCCCCCCCCCCCCCCCCCCCCACCCCCCCCCCCCCCCCCCCCCCCCCCCCCCCCCCCCCCCCCCCCCCCCCCCCACCCCCCCCCCCCCCCCCCCCCCCCCCCCCCCCCCCCCCCCCCCCCCACCCCCCCCCCCCCCCCCCCCCCCCCCCCCCCCCCCCCCCACCCCCCCCCCCCCCCCCCCCACCCCCCCCCCCCCCCCCCCCCCCCCCCCCCCCCCCCCCTCCCCCCCCCCCCCCCCCCCCCCCCCCCCCCCCCCCCCCCCCCCCCCCCCCCCCCACCCCCCCCCCCCCCCCCCCCCCCCCCCCCCCCCCCACCCCCCCCCCCCCCCCCCCACCCCCCCCCCCCCCCCCCCCCCCCCCCCCCCCCCCTCCCCCCCCCCCCCCCACCCCCCCCCCCCCCCCCCCCCCCCCCCCCCCCCCCCCCCCCCCCCCCCCCCCCCCCCCCACCCCCCCCCCCCCCCCCCCCCCCCCCCCCCACCCCCCCCCCCCCCCCCCCCCCCCCCCCCCCCCCCCCCCCCCCCCCCCACCCCCCCCCCCCCCCCCCCCCCCCCCCCCCCCCCCCCCCCCCCCCCCCCCCCACCCCCCCCCCCCCCCCCCCCCCCCCCCCCCCCCCCCACCCCCCCCCCCCCCCCCCCCCCCCCCCCCCCCCCCCCCCCCCCCCCCCCCCCCCCCACCCCCCCCCCCCCCCCCCCCCCCCCCCCCCCCCCCCCCACCCCCCCCCCCCCCCCCCCCCCCACCCCCCCCCCCCCCCCCCCCCCCCCCCCCCCCCCCCCCCCCCCACCCCCCCCCCCCCCCCCCCCCCCCCCCCCCCCCCCCCCCCCCACCCCCCCCCCCCCCCCCCCCCCCCCCCCCCCCCCCCCCCCCCCCCCCCCCCCCCCCCCCCCCCTCCCCCCCCCCCCCCCCCCCCCCCCCCCTCCCCCCCCCCCCCCCCCCCCCCCCCCCCCCCCCCCCCCCCCCCCACCCCCCCCCCCCCCCCCCCCCCCCCCCCCCCCTCCCCCCCCCCCCCCCCCCCCCCCCCCCCCCCCCCCCCCCCCCCTCCCCCCCCCCCCCCCCCCCCCCCCCCCCCCCCCTCCCCCCCCCCCCCCCCCCCCCCCCCCCCCCGCCCCCCCCCCCCCCCCCCCCCCCACCCCCCCCCCCCCCCCCCCCCCCCCCCCCCCCCCCCCCCCACCCCCCCCCCCCCCCCCCCCCCCCCCCCCCCCACCCCCCCCCCCCCCCCCCCCCCCCCCCCCCCCCCCCCCCCCCCCCCCTCCCCCCCCCCCCCCCCCCCCCCCCCCGCCCCCCCACCCCCCCCCCCCCCCCCCCCCCCCCCCCCCCCCCACCCCCCCCCCCCCCCCCCCCCCCCCCCCCCCACCCCCCCCCCCCCCCCCCCCCCCCCCCCCCCCCCCCCCCACCCCCCCCCCCCCCCCCCCCCCCCCCCCCCCCCCCCCCCCCCCCCCCCCCCCCCGCCCCCCCCCCCCCCCCCCCCCCCCCCCCCCCCCCCCCCCCCCCCCCCCCCCCCCCCTCCCCCCCCCCCCCCCCCCCCCCCCCACCCCCCCCCCCCCCCCCCACCCCCCCCCCCCCCCCCCCCCCCCCCCCCCCCCCCCCCCCCCCCCCCCCCCCTCCCCCCCCCCCCCCCCCCCCCCCCCCCCCCCCCCCCCACCCCCCCCCCCCCCCCCCCCCCCCCCCACCCCCCCCCCCCCCCCCCCCCCCCCCCGCCCCCCCCCCCCCCCCCCCCCCCCCCCCCCTCCCCCCCCCCCCCCCCCCCCCCCCCCCCCCCCCCCCCCCACCCCCCCCCCCCCCCCCCCCCCCCCCCCCCCCCCCCCCCCCCCCCCCCCCCCCCCCCCCCCCCCCCCCCCACCCCCCCCCCCCCCCCCCCCCCCCCCCCCCCCCCCACCCCCCCCCCCCCCCCCCCCCCCCCCCCCCTCCCCCCCCCCCCCCCCCCCCCCCCCCCCCCCCCCCCCCCCCCCCACCCCCCCCCCCCCCCCCCACCCCCCCCCCCCCCCCCCCCCCCCCCCCCCCCCCCCCCCCCCCCCCCCCCCCACCCCCCCCCCCCCCCCCCCCCCCCCACCCCCCCCCCCCCCCCCCCCCCCCCCCCCCCCCCCCCCACCCCCCCCCCCCCCCCCCCCCCCCCCCCCCCCCCCCCCCCCCCCCCCCCCCCCCCCCCCCCCCCCCCCCCCCCACCCCCCCCCCCCCCCCCCCCCACCCCCCCCCCCCCCCCCCCCCCCCCCCCCCCCCCCCCCCCCCCCCCCCCCCCCCCCCCCCCCTCCCCCCCCCCCCCCCCCCCCCCCCCCCCACCCCCCCCCCCCCCCCCCCCCCCCCCCCCCCCCCCCCCCCCACCCCCCCCCCCCCCCCCCCCCCCCCCCGCCCCCCCCCCCCCCCCCCCCCCCCCCCCCCCCCCCCCCCCCCCCCCCCCCCCCCCCCCCACCCCCCCCCCCCCCCCCCCCCCCCCCCCCCCCCCCCCCCCACCCCCCCCCCCCCCCCCCCCCCCCCCCCCCCCCCCCACCCCCCCCCCCCCCCCCCCCCCCACCCCCCCCCCCCCCCCCCCCCCCCCCCACCCCCCCCCCCCCCCCCCCCCCCCCCCCCCCCCCCCCCCCCCCCCCCCCCCCCACCCCCCCCCCCCCCCCCCCCCCCCCCCCCCCCCCCCCCCCACCCCCCCCCCCCCCCCCCCCCCCCCCCCCCCCCTCCCCCCCCCCCCCCCCCCCCCCCCCCCCCCCCCCCCCCCCCCCCCCCCCCCCCCCCCCCCCCACCCCCCCCCCCCCCCCCCCCCCCCCCACCCCCCCCCCCCCCCCCCCCCCCCCCCCCCCCCCCCCCCCCACCCCCCCCCCCCCCCCCCCCCCCCCCCCCCCCCCCCCCCCCCCCACCCCCCCCCCCCCCCCCCCCCCCCCCCCCCCCCCCCCCCCCCCACCCCCCCCCCCCCCCCACCCCCCCCCCCCCCCCCCCCCCCCCCCCACCCCCCCCCCCCCCCCCCCCCCCCCCCCCCCCCCCCCCCCCCCCCTCCCCCCCCCCCCCCCCCCCCCCACCCCCCCCCCCCCCCCCCCCCCCCCCCCCCCCCCCCCCCCCCCCCCCCCTCCCCCCCCCCCCCCCCCCCCCCCCCCCCCCCCCCCCCCCACCCCCCCCCCCCCCCCACCCCCCCCCCCCCCCCCCCCCCCCCCCCCCCCCCCCCCCCCCCCCCCCCCCCCCCCCCCCCCCCCCCCCCCCCCCCCCCCCCCACCCCCCCCCCCCCCCCCCCCCCCCCCCCCCCCCCCCCCCCCCCCCCCCCCCCTCCCCCCCCCCCCCCCCCCCCCCCCCCCCCCCCCCCCCCCCCCCCCCCCCCCCCCCCCCCCCCCCCCCACCCCCCCCCCCCCCCCCCCCCCCCCCCCCCCCCCCCCCCCCCTCCCCCCCCCCCCCCCCCCCCCCCCCCCCCCCCCCCCCCCCCCCACCCCCCCCCCCCCCCCCCCCCCCCCCCCCCCCCCCCCCCACCCCCCCCCCCCCCCCCCCGCCCCCCCCCCCCCCCCCCCCCCCCCCCCCCCCCCCCCCCCCCCCCCCCCCCCCCACCCCCCCCCCCCCCCCCCCCCCCCCCCCCCCCCCCCCCCCTCCCCCCCCCCCCCCCCCCCCCCCCCTCCCCCCCCCCCCCCCCCCCCCCCCCCCCCCCCCCCCCCCCCCCCCCCCCCCCCCCCCCTCCCCCCCCCCCCCCCCCCCCCCCCCCCCCCCCCCCCCCCCCCCCCCCCCCCCCCCCACCCCCCCCCCCCCCCCCCCCCCCCCCCCCCCCCCCCCCCCCCCCCCCCCCCCCCTCCCCCCCCCCCCCCCCCCCCCCCCCCCCCCCCCCCCGCCCCCCCCCCCCCCCCCCCCCCCCCCCCCCCCCCCACCCCCCCCCCCCCCCCCCCCCCCCCCCCCCCCCCCCCCCCCCCCCCCCCCCCCCCCCCCCCCCCCCCCCACCCCCCCCCCCCCCCCACCCCCCCCCCCCCCCCCCCCCCCCCCCCCCCCCCCCCCACCCCCCCCCCCCCCCCCCCCCCCCACCCCCCCCCCCCCCCCCCCCCCCCCCCCCCCCCCCCCCCCCCCCCCCCCCCCCCCCCCCCCCCCCCCCACCCCCCCCCCCCCCCCCCCTCCCCCCCCCCCCCCCCCCCCCCCCCCCCCCCCCCCCCCCCCCCCCCCCCCCCCACCCCCCCCCCCCCCCCCCCCCCCCCCCCCCCCCCCCCCCCCCCCCCCCCCCCCCCCCCCCCCCCCCCCCCCCCCCCCCCCCCCCCCCCCCCCCCCCCCCCCCCCCCCCCACCCCCCCCCCCCCCCCCCCCCCCCCCCACCCCCCCCCCCCCCCCCCCCCCCCCCCCCCCCCCCTCCCCCCCCCCCCCCCCCCCCCCCCCCCCCCCCCCCCCCCCCCCCCCCCCCCCCCCCCCCCCACCCCCCCCCCCCCCCCCCCCCCCCCCCCCCCCCCCCCCCCCCCACCCCCCCCCCCCCCCCCCCCCCCCCCCCACCCCCCCCCCCCCCCCCCCCCCCCCCCCCACCCCCCCCCCCCCCCCCCCCCCCCCCCCCCCCCCCCCCCCCCCCCCCCCCGCCCCCCCCCCCCCCCCCCCCCCCCCCCCCCCCCCCCCCCCCCCACCCCCCCCCCCCCCCCCCCCCCCCCCCCCCCCCCCCCCCCCCCCCCACCCCCCCCCCCCCCCCCCCCCCCCCGCCCCCCCCCCCCCCCCCCCCCCCCCCCCCCCCCCCCCCCCCCCCCCCCCCCCCCCCCCCCCCCCCCCACCCCCCCCCCCCCCCCCCCCCCCCCCCCCCCCCACCCCCCCCCCCCCCCCCCCCCCCCCCCCCCCACCCCCCCCCCCCCCCCCCCCCCCCCCCCCCCCCCCCCCCCCCCCCCCCCCCCCCCCCCCCCCCCCCCTCCCCCCCCCCCCCCCCCCCCCCCCCCCCCCCCCCCCCCCCCCCGCCCCCCCCCCCCCCCCCCCCCCCCCCCCCCCCCCCCCCCCCCCCCCCCACCCCCCCCCCCCCCCCCCCCCCCCCCCACCCCCCCCCCCCCCCCCCCCCCCCCCCCCCCCCCCCCCCCCCCCCCACCCCCCCCCCCCCCCCCCCCCCCCCCCCCCTCCCCCCCCCCCCCCCCCCCCCCCCCCCCCCCGCCCCCCCCCCCCCCCCCCCCCCCCCCCCGCCCCCCCCCCCCCCCCCCCCCCCCCCCCCCCCCCACCCCCCCCCCCCCCCCCCCCCCCCCCCCCCCCCCCCCCCCCCCCCCCCCCCCCCCCCCCCCTCCCCCCCCCCCCCCCCCCCCCCCCCCCCCCCCCCCCCCCCCCCCCCCCCCCCACCCCCCCCCCCCCCCCCCCCCCCCCCCCCCCCCCCCCCCCCCCCCCCCCCCCCCCCCACCCCCCCCCCCCCCCCCCCCCCCCCCCCCCACCCCCCCCCCCCCCCCCCCCCCCCCCCCCCCCCCCCCACCCCCCCCCCCCCCCCCCACCCCCCCCCCCCCCCCCCCCCCCCCCCCCCCCCCCCCCCCCCCCCCCCCCACCCCCCCCCCCCCCCCCCCCCCCCCCCCCCCCCCCCACCCCCCCCCCCCCCCCCCCCCACCCCCCCCCCCCCCCCCCCCCCCCCCTCCCCCCCCCCCCCCCCCCCCCCCCCCCCCCCCCCCCCCCCCCCCCCCCCCCCCCCCCCCCCCCCCCCCCCCCCCCCCCCCCCCTCCCCCCCCCCCCCCCCCCCCCCCCCCCCCCCCCCCCCCCCCCCCCCCCCCCCCCCCGCCCCCCCCCCCCCCCCCCCCCCCCCCCCCCCCCCCCCCCCCCCTCCCCCCCCCCCCCCCCCCCCCCCCCCCCACCCCCCCCCCCCCCCCCCCCCCCCCCCCACCCCCCCCCCCCCCCCCCCCCCCCCCCCCCCCCCCCCCTCCCCCCCCCCCCCCCCCCCCCCCCCCCCCACCCCCCCCCCCCCCCCCCCCCCCCCCCCCCCACCCCCCCCCCCCCCCCCCCCCCCCCCCCCCCCCCCCCCCCCCCTCCCCCCCCCCCCCCCCCCCCCCCCCCCCCCCCCCCCCCCACCCCCCCCCCCCCCCCCCCCCCCCCCCCCCCCACCCCCCCCCCCCCCCCCCCCCCCCCCCCCCCCCCCCCCCCCCCCCCCACCCCCCCCCCCCCCCCCCCCCCCCCCCCCCCCACCCCCCCCCCCCCCCCCCCCCCCCCCCCCCCACCCCCCCCCCCCCCCCCCCCCCCCCCCCCCCCCCCCCCCCCCCCCCCCCTCCCCCCCCCCCCCCCCCCCCCCCCCCCCCCCCCCCCACCCCCCCCCCCCCCCCACCCCCCCCCCCCCCCCCCCCCCCCCCCCCCCCCCCCCCCCCTCCCCCCCCCCCCCCCTCCCCCCCCCCCCCCCCCCCCCCCCCCCCCCCCCCCCCCCCCCCCCCCCCCCCCCCCCTCCCCCCCCCCCCCCCCCCCCCCCCCCCCCCCCCCCACCCCCCCCCCCCCCCCCCCCCCCCCCCCCCCCCCTCCCCCCCCCCCCCCCCCCCCCCCCCCCCCCCCCCCCCCCCCCCCCCCCCCCCCCCCCCCACCCCCCCCCCCCCCCCCCCCCCCCCCCCCCCCCCCCCCCCCCACCCCCCCCCCCCCCCCCCCCCCCCCCCCCCCCCCCCCCCCCCCCCCCCCCCCCCCCCCTCCCCCCCCCCCCCCCCCCCTCCCCCCCCCCCCCCCCCCCCCCCCCCCCCCCCCCCCCCCCCCCCCCCACCCCCCCCCCCCCCCCCCCCCCCCCCCCCCCCCCCCCCCCCCCCCCCACCCCCCCCCCCCCCCCCCCCCCCCCCCCCCCCCCCCCCCACCCCCCCCCCCCCCCCCCCCCCCCCCCCCCCCCCCCCCCCCCCCCCCACCCCCCCCCCCCCCCCCCCCCCCCCCCCCCCCCCCCCACCCCCCCCCCCCCCCCCCCCCACCCCCCCCCCCCCCCCCCCCCCCCCCCCCCCCCACCCCCCCCCCCCCCCCCCCCCCCCCCCCCTCCCCCCCCCCCCCCCCCCCCCCCCCCCCCCCCCCCCCCCCCTCCCCCCCCCCCCCCCCCCCCCCCCCCCCCTCCCCCCCCCCCCCCCCCCCCCCCCCCCCCCCCCCCCCCCCCCCTCCCCCCCCCCCCCCCCCCCCCCCCCCCCACCCCCCCCCCCCCCCCCCCCCCCCCCCACCCCCCCCCCCCCCCCCCCCCCCCCCCCCCCCCCCCCCCA
>JAXGGA010004764.1:40000-84721 GCA_038373865.1 Uloborus plumipes
CCCACCCCCCCCCCCCCCCCCCCCCCCCCACCCCCCCCCCCCCCCCCCCCCCCCCCCCCCACCCCCCCCCCCCCCCCCCCCCCCCCCCCCTCCCCCCCCCCACCCCCCCCCCCCTCCCCCCCCCCCCCCTCCCCCCCCCCCCCCCCCCCCCCCTCCCCCCCCCCCCCCCCCCCCCTCCCCCCCCCCCCCCCCCCCCCCCCCCCCCCCCCCCCCCCACCCCCCCCCCCCCCCCCCCCCCCACCCCCCCCCTCCCCCCCCCCCCCCCCCCCCCCCCCCCCCCCCCCACCCCCCCCCCCCCCCCCCCCCCCCCCCCCCGCCCCCCCCCCCCCCTCCCCCCCCCCCCCCCCCCCCCCCCCCCCCCCCCCCCCCACCCCCCCCCCCCCCCCCTCCCCCCCCCCCCCCCCCGCCCCCCCCCCCCCCCCCCTCCCCCCCCTCCCCCCCCCCCCCCCCCCCCCCCCCCCCCCCCCTCCCCCCCCCCCCCCCCCCCCCCCCCCCCCCCCTCCCCCCCCCCGCCCCCCCCCCCCCCCCCCCCCCGCCCCCCCCACCCCCCCCCCCCCCCCCCCCCCCCCCCCCCCCCCCCCCCACCCCCCCCCCCCCCCCCCCCCCCCCCCCCCCCCCCCCCTCCCCCCCACCCCCCCCCCCCCACCCCCCCCCCCTTCCCCCCCCCACCCCCCCCCCCCCCCCCCCCCCCCCCCCTCCCCCCCCCCCCCCCCCCCCCCCGCCCCCCCCCCCCTCCCCTGCCCCCCCCCCCCCCCCCCCCCCCCCTACCCCCCCCACCCCCCCCCCCCCCCTCGCCCCGCGCCCCCTCCTCACCTCCCCGCCCCCCCCACCCCCCCCCCCCCCCCCCTCACCTCCCCCCTCACCCGCCCCTCCCTCCCCCCCCCTCCCCACTTCAACCAGCCCCGCCTCCCACCGCCCCCCTCCACGCCCCCCCCTTCCCTCCCACCCCGCCCCCACCCCCCCCCCCACTCGCTCCGCCCCACACCGCCCCCCCCCGCTCACCGCTCGCCCCCCCGCCCTTCTCTCCCCATACCTCGTTCGCCGCCGGACGGCCTCTTCCCACTATCTCCCCGCCCCCATCCCCCTACTCCCCCCCCCTTCCCTCCTCCTCCCACTCTTCCACCAGAGTATCCCACCTCACACCCCACGCTAACGTCTTGCCTCCGCCACCGCTCACCCTCCACCCCGCGATCCCCGTTCATCCCACCCTCCCCCACGCCTGTCCCCCGTTCGCCCCTCGTCCTCCTCCTCCCTTACCATTTCCCCAAACCCCCGCTCCTCTCCATAGCTCCTCTGCCCCCAGAAGCTACCCCCTCCTCCACCCATCACTCCCCTGCGCATGCCTCCGCACCCCGCCACCCACGTCCCACCCCCCCCCTCCTCCACGCGGCCCACCTCGCCCCCTTCACCTCCCCGCGCTCTATACCCCCCCCACCAATCCCGTCCGCGTACTCCCTAAACCTACCCGCCCCCATCTCCACGATCTATCCCACGCCCAACCCCTTCTCCCACCCCGCCACCCAACCTCCGCTCCGGAACCCCTCGCCCTCAGACTCGCAAAAAACCCCTCAACCACCTATCCACACACACCCCCCTCGACATTGCTCCCACCATACCCCCCCGTGCCCAAAAACATCCTTGTCCGCCGCCCACCCCCCCCATACCTCCCCCCCAACGCCACCCCCCTCGCCTCTCCCCACCAGTAAGCTTACCCTACTTTCCCAGTTACCAGCAAGACACCCGGAGGCGGCGGAGCACACAAGCATACTATACCATGACCCCACAGGGCCCATACCCACCTTAAACAGTAACCCTACATAATCTCCCAACAAGTCCGCCCCTCCCCCACCGTTCCGTGCCTACACATGCAAACACTCCCGTCACCATTTTGAGATTTTATAAATGCTTTAATATAAACAACACAAACACCCAAAACCAACCGTACCATCACCAAAATCTCTCCATTATTGTTCTTTATTCCATACCTATGAATCCATGGACACGAAATATTTATCTAGTTAAGGCAGGTACCCGAAACATGAATTTTTATAATAGTAAGACTTACAAACTACAATCGGTAAGTAATGACGCCCCTGTTAATGATGCACTCATGTACCCTAGATTTGTTGCACTCTTTCGAGCATATCGACTGATGGGATGTTGGTGATAGCAAGCCGGATGTTGTTCTCCAGGCGTTGCAGGGTCCGGGGCTTGTCGTTGTAAACGATCGATTTGAGATACCCCCATAAAAAATAGTCACAGAGTGTCAAATCGGAAGAGCGGGCCGGCCACGGTACGTCACCTTTCAAGGAGACGTTATCACTCAACTGGTGAACCACAGCAAGTTTGTAGGGATGAAACTGGAGTTCGTTGTGAAGAATTCGTCTCAGTGTCCAATCAAAAATCCCCAAAGCAGCAGCGTGTTTACGCGCCGAACGCCTGGGAGAGCGCAAAAACGACTCCCTCACTTTTTCGACGTTTTCTAGGGTTCTGGAAATCCGTTGACCTCCTGGGCCTCTGTTTGCCACACTCTCACTTTCCCTGAATGTTTTCACCCACAAAACAGTCGATTCCCAGCCAGGAATGGGAACAACGGGCTGAATTTTGAACCGAGTTCGGAAGGCACGTTGAGTGGCGACCACCGAAAGATTATTTGAAAAGTAAGATTCGGCGGCGAACGCTCGTTGCTCCTTTGTCCAACGCATGGCGACAACTAAACTATGAGATAACAAAACTTCAGGACCCTCTCTTTAAAATGAGACTCTTCCCACTCCTTTCTGACCACTCCTTGCTAATTAGCATCCAATTAAAATCAGCAAGTTTCTCTGTCGCACCCTGTAAAATCAATCGCACTGGAGTCAAGTATTTCCAAACATTACACGTAAAATAAGTCCCATCATTAGTTTATATCCTTGTGACTACATTGGTGAAAACATCTTATGTACCTAACTTAGAAATTTTTTGACTATAAACATTTTCTGTTCTCTAACTGTTGCCAAAATCAATTATCTTTTTATTTAGTCTCGTTAGCGATTATTGGCACAGATGAATCTAAAAATCCTAAGAAAGCAATAAATTTCATACTTACTCCAGAGAAGCCTTGGTTCACATTTTCATTATGATCACCATTAATATTGTTGTTACCAGGCAACAAATTTTTGCAACAACGGACTGAAAATTTAATCATTTAATGGGGAAACTATATGAAATTTACTATTTTCCATAATAACTTTTTTAAACTAAGCTTTTTAGAAATAAATTATAGCTTATCCTGCTACCTGTTACTGCAGCTATCTACGGTAAAAAAATGGTTAAAATCGGTTCAGTAGTTTTGAAGTTTACCCCGGACATACGCATACAAAAGTAGTCTTTTATGTATATAGATATATATATATAAATGGATGTATGTATATTTGTTTGAATGTTTGTTCCTTATACAAATCCAGAGTTTTCGTCGGATTTTTAGCTAACTTGGCACAGAGGTTCCTTGATGCACTAGAATTCACATAGGCCGGGTTTTGAAATTAAAAAAAAAAAAAAATCAAAATTCAAACTTTTTGTCTCAATGTGGCCATATTCTTTCAATTTTGAATTGATAGAGTAATAGAGATAAGCCTTTAAGCATACAAATTGATAAAATTTAACACATTTAAATATGCGTATTTTCCAACAAAAATTAAGATTAGCAATGAATTATCAATTTGAGGCTCGTCTATTTCATTTTAGCATTGAAATAAGTTAAAAACAATTACAGTTGTATTAATAAGCACCCGGGCAAAGCCTGGTAATAAGCTAGTATGTATAAAAATGGATGTATGTTTGTTTGTTTGTATGTTTGTATGTTCCTTATACAAATCCACAGTTTTCGTCGGATTTTCATCAAACTTGGCATAGAGGTTCCTTGATGCACTATAATTCCCATAGGTGGGAGTTTTGAAATTGTAAAAAAATCTGAAAACCTCGAAATTGAAATTCTTTGTCTCAAAATGGCCATTTCCTTTCAATTTTGAATAGATAGAGTAATAGAGATAAGCCTTTAAACATACAAATTGATAAAATTTAACACATTTAAATATGAGTATTTGCCAAAAAGGATTACGATTAACAGTGAATTATCAATATAAGAATCACCTATTTCATTTTAGCATGAAATAAGTTAAACATAATGTAATACCGGGCAACGCCTTGTAATAAGCTAATACATAATAAATATAAACACAAACAAACAAAAATGTACGTTAGTTTTTTTTTTTTTTTTCATAAAATATTTTTTTAATTTACGAAGAAAAGCAAACATTAATTTTGACTGCGCATTAACCTAATATTAAATAATGTAAATTACACTTATTTCATTTGCATAGAAACAAGATAAATAAAATTTGTAAGTAACTTATCCAAAAACACTGCGTAGAGAATCGTAACTATTAAGCTTTGAATTGGAAATCACTATGCAAAAACGCATTATGAACGCATTAGCTAACATTGAAGTCACAGGAAAAAAAAAAAAAAAAAACTTTTCATTTGGAAGTATTTTTCTTTGTTTAACAATACATAAGAGTAGGAAAAATGAATGTAAAAGAAAGAATTATTGAACTAAAATTGATTTTTTTCAACATCAATGGTCATGGCAAGCTGCCAAATATCTTTAAATTTAGTACTTTAGTGTATTCGAAAGCAGTTTGTGACAGGAAACATTCTATGGGATACTTTGAAAGTTGACTTGAATCTTTTTTTTTTTTTCCTTTCTTTTTAATATTTCAAAAGCGCAAAAATGAAAATGATAATAAAAATATAAATAAATGCTTGAGATTGACATAAATGTGTTTTATACTGCTTCTTACATACATTTGTTTCTGCTAAAAAATATTTTTTTAATTAACAAACTACGTAATTACTTTGATTCGAAAGATTTAAAAATTGTTTTGTAAGTGTATGGTACTTTATGTATCAATAATAATATTATATTTTACACTGATCCGTTAGTTTCTCTTTTTATATAGTTATAAACAACTAGATTTAATATTTAGACAAGGATTTCCCTAAATCATATGTCACACATTATGTACAGCTTGTATATCTATAACACAGCACAGTAGTTAAAATAATGATAAAACTGTAAATCAGTAGGAAGGAAAGTACAGTGAGTGAAATTATAGAAGTTAGTGAATTTAAATCTAGTTAATCTCAACCTGTAATTGAAACGAAAAATTTCAATGGGAAAGAATTGGACTTCTAATAAAAAAAAATAATATTTTTTAATTAAAAAACTAAATAAATAAAAGCCTTTCATGGCTACT
The DNA here is from genome assembly GCA_038373865.1 of Uloborus plumipes. Classification (NCBI taxonomy): domain Eukaryota; kingdom Metazoa; phylum Arthropoda; class Arachnida; order Araneae; family Uloboridae; genus Uloborus; species Uloborus plumipes. Next base: position 45,298 of record JAXGGA010004764.1, read on the forward strand.
GTATTTTTTTTACAAGTGTTCATCAATTAAACTAGATTTTGATGAGGTTCGAGATACTGACGGATAATCAATTATGTAAATAATTAGTTTCTTCTTTATGTTTTTCGGTTTTCAGCAAGAATGATAATTAAATACATTTCTCCTTGCCGAAAGTATGCGTGAATATAATGAATTTTCTAGCTCTTGAACAAGGCTTGTTAAATATTTAGGTACTTATAACCAAACTCAGTCCGTCAAACAGCACCTTGCAATGTAGCGATAGAATAATTTATACAGGGTGGTTATAAATTAACAGGATGAGTTTGGAGCCCTATAGCTCGCGAACTACTGGGCGAAATATTGCCGAATTTCGTGAGCGTGCATATTAGACCATGGGATTTTGATTTCATGAATAAAAAAAATAGTTTGAAAAATCACCACCAGGGGGAAATTTGGCGCTGTAAAAGTGTATTATTCTGATTATCGAAGAATTAATTGCTACTGACAAAATATGCATCCATTTTATTTGCAAAAATGATTTTTTTGTCACAAATGTGGTTCGATATGATCGCCATTGTAAAGTTGTAAGAACTGCATACGATGCACAACATTTTCTACGGCAGCTCGTAACATATCAGAATGGATTTCTTGATGAGAATGCTCCCAGTCTGTCATTTTACAGCTTTGTCCGCTATTTTGTTCGTGGTGATTTTTTTTAATAGAAAATTCTACGGCGATCATATTAAACCTCATTTGCAAAGCACAATCATTTTTGCTTTGCGAAATTGATTTATACAGCATCTTTTCAAGTTTAATTCGCGGTATTCAGTGTAATACACTTTTACAGCGCCAAATTTCCCCCTGGTGGTGATTTTTCAAACTATTTTTTTTTATTCCAGAAATCAAAATCCCATGGTCTAATATGCCCGCTCACGAAATTTGGCCATGTTTCGCCTAGTAGTTCGCGAGCTAGAGGGCTCCAAACACCTCCTGTTAATTTATAACCACCCTGTACATTAAACCCTTTTTTAAAGTTAAATATACGTATATAAAATTTTAATTATATCCATAAAGCCAAAAAAAGGTACTTATCGCCAGTAAAAATAAAAAACAAATAAACATGATGTTTTTTTTTCTTTTCTTTTTTTTTTTTTTTGACTGTAGAGGTTTCCTAATAAAAGTATAGATATTGCTTGAAATGTAATTTTAAGTTTGTCGTTTATTTAACTCTTTTAGAGAAAAAATGAAAATTAATTCAGTAGCTAAGCTCTTATTGTGACTTTTAAAAGCTAAAGCACCTTTTTTTGATGTAAAGTAAAATGCACACAATAGCACAATTTTATTCATTGATATCACATTTTCGATTTAGCATAGCATAAATAGATTTACACTGCGATTTTGATGATTTTTCCTGTGTCATCGTGCTTGCTTAAATAATAAATATATCGAGACGTAATTAAATATTTTATGGGTTATAAGAATATATTGCAGATAAATGAATATTGTAAGTTGTGTAGTTGGCTTGATGTAATAGTAACAAAGTAATTGCTTTTGTTTAAAAAATATGTTCAAACTGTCAACTATCAAAGTAAGCAGAGCATCTTAACCCAAGTAGCATCAACTCATCGGATTTTGCTCGGCCGATGAACTAACTCCTCGTAAACTGATCCCGTAACGCACGATGACATCGTTCCGATCAGTATCCGACCACGGTTTTCGATGAGCTACTTTTCATCGGAAAGCGATATCCTTCCGATCAACTTTCCCGATGAAAATAAGCCGAGCTATATTCCATCGGAAAATGATATCCTTCCGATCAAGTTTCCCGATGAAAATTAGCCGAGCTATATTTCATCGGAAAATTATATCCTTCCGATCAAATTTCCCGATGAAAATTAGCCGAGCTATATGTCATCGGAAAACGATATCCTTCCGATCAAGTTTCCCGATGAAAATTAGCCGAGCTATATTCCACCGAAAAACGATATCCTTCCGATCAAATTTCCCGATGAAAATTAACCGAGCTATGTTTCATCGGAAAACTATATACTTCCAATCAAATTTCGCAATGAAAATATGCCAAGCTACAGATTTCATCGGAAAGAGGTCGTAATGATCAAATTTTCTGATGAAAATTTTCCCAATCTCAAATTTTTATTAAATATGCAGTGTTGGTTTCACTAATCGTCTGATTGATCTAAATCACATCGTATTTTCATCCAAAATTGATCCTAAATTCATCGGCACGGGACTGCACTGCTCGTTAATTGCTCCAAATCTCATCGTATTTCGAGCAAAACTCATCGGATTTTGCTGCTCGGATTCTGTTTGGCCGATGAGACATATTGGAGCAATTATCGATGAGAACTCATCGAAATCCGATCATCAGCCGATGAGAATTTCATCGGGTTTCGATGAATGGCCGATCATCGGCCGATGAGATTGTGCTGCTAGGGAAGAAACTTGAATAATTGTCAAGATGTTTTTAAATTTATTTTGTACATAAATTTGTTTTGTTTGACATTAAATTTATTTTGTTTATTTGGCCTGTCGCATTAGACCCTAAATTGTAATTCTAACCACGAGATTTTCAAACTATGCAACTACTCTGTAAAAAATGAATGTTGTTTTTACAGTATAATACAGCTAATTTTATAGTAATAAACTGAGAAATGGCTAATTTTACAGTAATAAATTGTAATATTACTACTTTTACAGTACTAAACAGTAAAATTGCTCATTTTACAGTCATAAACTAAAACTGCTAATTAATTTATTACCGTGCATTTTAGTTTTAAACTGGAACCTCTGATGCCAGTATCATACTGTCGTTTTATAGTATATTACAGCTAAATTTTGAGGATATAAAATGTAAAATTTCTAACTTTACAGTAAGAAACTGCAAAATTGGTAATTTTACAGTTTATTACTGTGCATTTTGCAGCTGTAAATAGGACCCCGGCTTCCAGTATCATACTGAAAAAACAGCAATTCATTTATTGCAGTGTGCTTCGAGAATGTCAATAGTTGCAAATATTTCTTATGCTTACTAAACCGACACAACATGTAATCAAAAATTTGAAAATGCGTTTGTTTGTCAATGACTCAACTGGAAGAACTCACGCGCTTTAGCTTGATGTAGAAAAGGCAGCTTGCTTTGACATTCGCATCTCATCTTCATTTCTCGAAAAAGCGACTGTGATTAGAGTGAAGAATTGTGAATCCAGATTCTGAAAAAAAAAAGCTAAATGTGTGTTTTGTTTCCAGTTTGACCTGAAAAGGATTATCAAAGAAAATCAGTGCTGAGAGCTAGAAAAGAAGGGACTTATAACGGTGAAAGGGTTTAAAATGCAATTTTGTTTTTAATGGAGAATTCCTGAGCTCTTCTGGTTGTAATAATTCCATACTGCTAGGAGTGAATCTATCCACATTCTATGTAAAGCTATGACATCCTAGTCTTACCTACAGGTTTACTACATTAATTTCCACGTGGTTGAAAAAAAAACATTTTTTTTTTTTAATTTTAAATTTTGTAAACATAATAAAATGTCTCATGTTTGTGTATTTTGACTATTTTGATACTTTAGAATATTTTATTTTGCAACAGTAAAAAAATATTGTTGATCCTGCTGATCCTGTTTCATGGAAAAAAACCAATGTACCAACATAAGAATGAAGGCTTTCACGGCCGGAGTAAATACTAGTTACGGATTCCGGGCTGCTTGTGCCGTGGTCTGAATGGCTTTAATCCATACGTTTCGATCGCAACTGCGGCGGTTCATCTTCAGTGGGTGTCGTTGATTAATTTAAATTTCGCATCAGTCGCCAAATTAATCAACGACACCCACTGAAGATGACCGCCGCAGTTGCGATCGAAACGTATGGATTAAAGCCATTCAGACCACGGCACAACAGCCCGGAATCCGTAACTAGTAATGTACCAACAACTTGAAAATGCTATAGTGCTCAACTACGTAATCAGTGTTGCCAAATAAGTTTCGGTACATTGTAAGTTCCCTTTTTTTTTTAAATATTTTTTACCAAAAATAATCACGAAAAATTAATTTTAATGCTGAGTTCCAAAGCTTGAAATCCGCTGATTTAAACATTGAGTAGGCGTACAATTGGGACCAAAAAAAATAGTATTTTAATAATCATGCTGGCTAGATTTTAGCAAAACAAATCTATAATTTCCTCACATATAATGCATATTTAAAACAGAAAAATATCCAATGTTTCGACCCTCAGAAACTAAAATTCAAGTTAATAAAAGACGGAAGATCGTTATTTTTTTCTGTTGCCAAGATTTTATCGAGTCCTGGAGCAAGAAAAATTCATCAATCAAACTGCGGTCTGATGCGTCATGAGATAATGACGGAAAATCAATTATGCATATAATTAATTTCTCTCGTGTTCGTAATCTGTGTTTAGCAAGAGTACCTATTAAATGAAATTTCCCAAGCAAAGGCTCAAAAATAAGCAACGACGTGAACGCAGCACAGTGATAAATTGATTATATTTTATTTCTTAACCGAGGTCAGCTGGCTATGATGACCTGGAAAAATGTATATGGATACATTAGAAGAGCTTTTTTGTGGAAGGATAATTAAAAAACTCTATGGATCGCGAATTTTTGTTTTTTTTCCATGAATGATGTAAAACCTTTCAGTAGTTTATAAACAAATTGCTATAACGCTGAAATCAGCAGTGGAAAGAGAAAGTGAGCCTATGCGGCCTCTCTTGTTTTTTGTTGAGAAATAAATTGCCCAATGACTAACCGAAAGTTCTGAATTGTCATACAGTGATCCGGTTTGAGACTTGTTTAATCATTCAAGAGTTAGCCTCATAACAGTGTAAATACGGAACTTAATACTAAGAAAGTCGGGAGAATCACAGTTGCCGCTGTGGTTTTTCGAAATATAAACATTTATGTTCTCTTTATCCTACAGGCTGTGACATACCTACTTCTTTTTGCAGTCGAATTGAATTGCAATTGCTAAATGCCACCAACTGCCTACCAGCTAAACTGTATAAATTGTTCATCTTTAATGAACTGTAGCTCTGATTCCAATTGCATCTCGGTGACGAAATTTTTGTCATATGTTTACAACATAAAGAGGTTGCTGTCTTATGCCAGCTAAACAGACAATTTGGGGTGCGTTGCTAAAGTTTTCAACTGTTCTGTCATTTTGTTGTGAAGTCTGACTTCCACGGTGTGCATCCATGCCATAAAACAGGAAAACATCCAGCTCAGCTCAACGGCGGATACAGAAATGTTCCAAGGGAGGTGCGATTGATTTTTTTTTCTTACTTGCCCATTTTTTTAGCTATTCATCCTTGTTAACATATGCTGATAACAAATGTTTTGGGCTTCCATTTCGAAAAATTTCCAGATCAGAGCCCCAAATCCCCGCACCCTTTCCATTGATATCATCAAAGATCAACTAAACTGGCCTTTCTTGAACTTCAAAATCTAAAAAATGCTGGAGAATAGTCCCCCAAGGGAGGGGCGATCACCCCCATCGCCCCTCCTTTGTATCCGCCCTTGGCTCAACTACACATTTATATGAAGAACGGACAAAGACAGCAGAGAGAAAGTACATTAATGTCCGAGTCAGAGTTTGAACCCAGAACCTTCCCATTCACGATTAGACTTCTCTGACCACTGGACCAGGTAGCCGGCATCATAAAGAGGTGTAACCTATCAAGTTTCATAATTTTTTGCCCAGTCCCTTTTGAAATATTTTACTTTAAATATCACCAAATTGGCGATTTTGGCCACTTCTGATATATTTATTAAATATTACAAAAAATGTTTCAAGTTTCAAAATTCTGCAGCAAGTGATATTATATCTTATGCATACAGTAAAAATATACAGGTGAGTCTTTCTTATAAATAATTTTGTTAAACTGAAACAAACACGAATTTTGAAGTTGATTGTACAATATGATAAGTGTCTTAATATTGGTGTCAAATATTTAGAAAATAATTAAGGGGGGGGGGTCTTGTAAAAAATGAAACTGTTAAGATATCTCTGTCTGTTTTTTGTCTATACCAAAACGGTACTTATTTTAGAAGTACGCCTTGTAGAAAATTCAGACACAGATGCCTTTATACAAAACTTATTTTCGGTGGAAAATGGTTGCGCAGAAAAATTTGAAATGGCTGTAAAAAAATGAGTATGATACTTGAAAATTTTCACAAAATAATTTTGAATTCACTTAGTATTGGCAGATAATTGGTGAAAATCTCTGAAAATGTAATATGTTGACGAACAACCTTTAATCCGTTTAGGCGACTTCAACGTTCAGTTGCATAATTATGTTGTTATAAAAATGTGTCCCTCATCCCTTTTTTTTTACCACGACACCCCTTATTGTAAAAGAAAGGGGGCTCCTCTGAATAATTGAGATTACTTGCGGACGACTTCATACTCTGATATGCAGCTCAGTTAATTAACACACGCATTTCCAAAACAATTAATTACACATTAAAATGACCTCAAAAACACTTTACAGGAACTAACAGAAGATATTTCAACATCTTTACATCATCTTAGTACAGTTAAAAAACATCACAACATGCATAAATAACGCAAATGGATATAAAAGGATGGATATACATACATTTGTATATATATTCAATGTAACGAAGTCAGTAAAAATGCTTCATAGCTTGCTCCACTGCCTAAATATATGATCCAATGAATTCATATTAATAGGCTATCAATGTGACAGTTGCCCTCCGCATAAGATATTCGATTTCTATCAGATCAAAATAACTTTTACGGTTAAGATTTTTTTATGAATATGCCAAGCTTTCCTTGTGTCTGTCATTGTAAATGTTTCGTATGTTTTCCATTAGTCGTCCTTACGATTTATAAGACAAGAAAATGATTTAAAGTAGTTTTACTTTTCAAGTTCTGAGAGAAAGAAAATTACAGTGATATGACAGACGTATTGCTGCAGATGTTTTTTTTTTTTTTTTGAATAGGCTTTTTTTATTACCTATTTATACTACTTAGTTGAACAATACACCGAAAGAATGTAATTTCATTCTGATACCACAGCTTCGTGCTCGTTAGCACTCATCAGTCTGGAAGAGGACGTAGCCACGCCAGATATCATCTCATAGAAGCTGAGTGCTAAAAAAAAAAAAAAAAAACGATAGTTAAGGTAAAATGAGCACACCAGTGAGAGACTGCAACAGTAGTGCACAAGACCGTCATTTAGCAGGTCTTGGGGGGTGTCAATGCCTCCCTGACTCTGAGAAACAAAAGTATTTCCATATAAGTGGGAGTGGTTTTGGTGCTTTCCGAGAAAATTTCATTGATTTTGAACCCTTCGAGCCTTCTACACCGGAAACGCTTGAAATGGTGAGAGCGATGGTGCAGTTCAACACGTAACTTTAAAGCAGATCGCGAGTATTAACCTGTTAACCGGGGAATTAGCTATTGCTCAACTCGTTTCACAATGGGGACTTTTTTTTCGCAGCGTTTAAGTAATATCACACCTCAAATAATAAAAGAATATCGTTTTTAATTTATGATTTTTATTTATTTTGATAAAATATTTTATATTTTTAGCCATATTTTGTAGAAAATAAAAAGTACTTAAGTCATAAATTTATTACTAATAAAAATATATAAAACACTGAAATGCACAATAAGAATATTCAAATCAGAAAGTTATTACTAACATGTAAGATACTGAAATGCAGACTAAAATGAATCCAAATTGTGGCAGCTCGAAGTATAGATCATGCAGCGCCCGTTTTCCCGTTAATAGCGCTCAAGTTACAGATTACAAGAACATGAAAATTCATGACGCATCGAAAATATGATGGCATATACAGGGTGTCCACTCCAATCGTGGACCAATAGCTAATTTCTAAACCGTTAGAGATACGCATATAGTTTATTTAGGAAAAAATCTTCAAATTATGAAAGGAATTTTGGGTCTATTCAATGTTTTTCAAAAAATCAAATTTTGAAAGAGTTACGAAATTTAAATTTTTATACAGCCCCCCAGTCCTATCAATCATATTTAGTAAAACATTCTTGACACTGTAACGTTTAAAACTAAAAAAAAATCACTCTTCTACGACAAAAATTGACCGAGTTATGACGTTTTGAAAAATCGAGATTTTGAAAGATTTCGCATACGGTCCCTTAAGCGATCGCTCGATGACGTCATGAAATAATGCAAAATCTTGATTTTTCAAAACGTCATAACTCGGTCAATTTTTGTCGTAGAAGAGTGATTTTTTTTTAGTTTTAAACGTTACAGTGTCAAGAATGTTTTACTAAATATGATTGATAGGACTGGGGGGGCTGTATAAAAATTTAAATTTCGTAACTCTTTCAAAATTTGATTTTTTGAAAAACATTGAATAGACCCAAAATTCCTTTCATAATTTGGAGATTTTTTCCTGAATAAACTATATGCGTATCTCTAACGGTTTAGAAATTAGCTATTGGTCCACGATTGGAGTGGACACCCTGTATATAACCACTCTAAGATTTAATAGATGAGAAAAACGTAGAACGTGATGCGTTTAATATATTACGATTAATTTTCATGACGAAAAATTTCGTCATGCCCATTGCTGTAGGCTTTTATGTATGACGAAATATTTCGTCATACCCAGTTAACAGGTTAAGCAGTAAGTTGCCACTCCTAACCCATGGTTAAGGCAGATCTGCATGCTATGTAGACACAGACCTTTTATTTTTTGGTCTTAGCTATGTCTTACGGTCGGTAACATACTGCTTGTTTATTGAAATGTGTTTTAATATGTCATTGCATGAAAAAATTACCTAATTTTACAAGTTTATTGGTGACACTTTTTCTAATTTGTCATCATTTGCCACATGTTGGTCTTTCTGGTTCCGCTTCTTTACAGAAGTAAAATCGATACCACTATTCATTATACAAGTTCAACATATTCATGTCGTTAACACGTGTAATAACACGTGTTGTAAATTTTATCACATCTTTATAACCCTAATGGGACTCTTTAAAATATCCTCGTATTACCCCAACGCTGTTAGAGCATACATACACAGTTGCTAAAAGAAATAATTTTAACGAACGACATCTATTGAGAAGAGTGGAAATTAATCCACATTAAAAGGCATCATTGGGAAGCATTGGAGTGCAAACTATAAGCTCCCCATTTGAGCAACTGCTTGATTGTCAACCATTGAATGTAGAGGGCGCCTCCACAGTTGCAAAAGCTTAGCAATAATCTTTATGAGCGCCATCTCTCGAGAAGAGAGGAAAAAAATTCTTTTCGTAGAGTTTATTATTTTTTACATTATTAGTTTTAGTTAGAACAATAACTCTTATAGCCTAAAGCCTTCCTGAATAAATGGACTATTCAACACAAAAATAATTTTTCAAATAGAACCAGTAGTTCTTGAGATTAGCGCGTTCAAGCAAACAAACAAACAAACTCTACAGTTTTATATTATTATAAGTATAGATTAATATTGATTTAAAAAAATATATCGGGTGCGTTTTTAGATACATACTTAAATAAGCAATGGTTTCCTTGGCAAATGAAGGAAAACTAAAATTCAAAGAAAAGTTAATGGAGAACTACATTAATCAACAGATTATTAAAGATAGCATATCAGGGATCACGCAAAATAGTCAATTAACAAAATAATTAACTTACTTTTGATGCTTCTGGTGGGTTACGTACTCGCGTGAGCATCTCAAGATGAAATATCTTAATTAAACTAGATAAGGAGAAAAATTGAAAGTTAATCAAAAACATACGAGACAAGCAATTTCTGATATCGGCACTTAACCGAAACCATCTGTTTTTGATGGTCTGCCCACAAATGAAGAATAATTAATTAAAAGGGGATTTCAATATCTTAAATGTCTTGGGAAAATAAGAGAAAAAACCCTCTCATTTATTAGTATTCTAAGACGTTGCCGGCGTTGTTGTCAAACGAGAAGAATAAGATAAATATGATTTCTAAATTATTTGTTGTCAAAAGAAAAGTAAGGATTGGATATCATAGTATAATAAGTATTATATAAAGCAGTGAGTAACGCTGTATTGCAAGTATTATGTATTAACGAAGTTATTTTGAACGTGTATTCAACTGTAAACAAATATAATAATATTGAAATAAGATCTTATTAATAATAGCATAATTTGAGGAGATGACGAATTTAAATACGTAACGATATAGGTATTTACTCTTAGAAACATTAAATGTAATCTAGGAACAGTTATTTATACCAGATATTTGACTTAAATATACATGCCCTTGTTTAACTACAGTTGGGGTGAACGAAACTAGTTTTTTATTAGTGGAAAAAGAAAGATTTCGGAATCGGAAAGTTGACCAGCGTTTTGAGATAGGTCTAAGTTCACTAGATCGTTGGTTCGAATTACGAGGTGCTGTCAAAGAAAACTGAAAATGCCATCAATAAAAACACATCTCAGTACATTATTTTCAGAGGCCATTTAAAGGTACATGTATCTGTGGGGTTTTCTCAATGATAAAGGAATTTCACAGTATTCCCCAGTATTAACTGTTTCATCGAAATAATAATGGTTGCGACACTATGTTTCGTGCTGATTTACTAGATCATACTTGGACACAGGGGCACGACGAGATGCTTGTAAGGCTCAGACTAGCAAGCAATTGGTTTTACACACATTAAAAATTCTAGTATGACTGTTTATACTAATGTTACCTTTTTTTTTTCTTTATCAGCGACAAATTTTTATAGATATCCTGCAGTTTGTGAATATAGTAAATAAGAACATCTCGTGTTTCTGAAACCAATTAAGTTAATTGGCTGCAGAATACAACCTTTGTATGCTTACCTTATTTTCTGAGACTACACCTGACTAAGTTTTGTGTGTTTACAGTTTTCAATATAATTTGTCCCGGTAAAATGCACAGTAATAAACTAGAAAATAATTCATTTTACAATATCTTGCTGTAAAGTTAGCAATTTTACTATTTAGTACTGTAATGTTAGCAATTTTTAGTTTATTACTTTAAAATTAGCTGAATTATACTGTAAAAACAACATTCACTTCCTACAGTGTATATGATTCTCTTTCAAAATGGTAACTGTTACAATCGCTTTAAATAGATTTGGTTATAGAAGAATTATTTAAAAATAATAAAGAATAATTTCATCATATTGTCTCACTGTTTTACATGAAAAAAACACGAGCGTAAAATCAGCAGCTTAAAATTTCTTTTCAGTTTTTTTTTTTATTATTCCCATCATTAGCATTCTTTTTGCTGCTGTGCTTTATCAAAGATCCTCCTGCGTTACCATTTTTAAGCAACTTTAAATCTATTCTTTCAATTCAACTTTAAGGTTCAAACTCTTGACGTAAAGGTGACGATTGAGATTGATGGCGTGATTTGGGTTAATGCTGAAATCGATGCGAAGACCCAGAAAAGAGAGAAAAGAAGTTCCATTTTGTTTGGTTTCTTTGAAATATATTTAAAACTTCAGAGCAACTTCAACATAGGCCTCAAACCTAAAAAGCTTTACGAGAATGCTTCTCAAAAGCTAACCTATATAAACAAAGGTAGGATGAACATTGAACAGCTTTGTTTTTATTAAAATTTAGATAATTTAAGTTTAAAAAAATCATAAGCGAATGGGAAATTAAGCTTAAGATTTTCAGGTTAAGATGTTTAATTGTTTATTTTTTATATGTGTTTATGTTGACGACAACAGTATTGGATTAATCTGATTTTTTGTAAAAATTGACTTGGATACCCAAAATTGTACCAAAATTGTAGTTGCATGCGCGCAGCTCTAGATTGTTTCGAAACTTGGCAATCTGTTTACGTATTTATGGGTATTGAATAAGTATTTTTACATGACATATACTGTAAATTTCGAAACACCTTTTGAACGCGCTCAAAACACGGACACTTATCCTCTTTTTTGGAGCACTTTAAATCATTTTTGAAGCCCTTTCCCGAGCACTTATAATGTTGAGCATAGTTTAAGAACTTTTGGGAATGCACTTGAGAATTCTTTTGAGCAGTGACATCAGTCCTATTTTTTTAAACACTATGTAACATACTATTTTGGAACGCATTCTTAAATATTTGAAGATCAATCATTGATCTCCAAAACAGTTGATTTTTTTCAGTAGTCTTGGCTGATATTTTTACAGAAATTTCACGTGGCAGCTATTCTCCACTAAGCAATTTAGGGTTTTCAATTAGGGAAAACCAGAGGTGGCGCTAGGAAATGCCCGACAGGGGGGCAAGCTTGCCCGACAGGGGGGCACAGGTATAATTTAAAAATTAAAAGTCCCCCCCCCCCCCCGTCCTCCAGTGTTTTAATTTTTTATGAAGCATTCGTATAAAAAATAATCATTCTGACCATAAACCCAAAACAAAACAGCACAAGTATTAGAAGTAAATTAAAAAAAATGAAAAAAATCAGACCCTAAGTGCCGACCTCATATTAAAACGAACTACACTGATCAAAAAGCATTTTAAATTTAAATACATTCAGTTGTTTTCAAGAGGACCAGGTAAACGCGGAAAAGGAACGATAATCCGAACTAGTAAATTTGCTAGTCGCAAAAGCAGAATAAAGAGGGAAAATTGAATATTCTTTTAAAACCTCATACTAAAATCAATTACATTTATTTTAATTGTTTACAAATATAAAATGGCAACAGAAAAACATTTTAAATCATTGAGTTTTCTTTCTTCGTGGGCCAACAATGACATCGGCTTCCAATTGCGTAAATTTAAGGTTTAGCCACAGTTTCTAAAAAACGTTAGCATTCGAATTCTAAATAACATGGAAGTTTCAAACACATTCTATCAGATGCAGATTTTTTTTTTCATTTTGATACTGTTGTTTTACTTTTCTCTTGTTTTTTTTCTCTTCAAAAATCGTGAAAAACTTTTAAAGGTTTTTAATTCATATCTTCGTTAATTAATGTCATTCGAAAACGCGATCTAGCTGAGAACACTCTCCTTTCAAACATTTTTTTTTTTTCGAAACGGTCCATCCGATCAGCCTGTAGAGTGCCACAGACAGATCGACAAATACACAGACACGTCAACCTCCTTCCTTGTTGCGTCGGGGGTTTACAATTAGGATTGAAACTAAACAAAAGGATAAAGATGTACGTACATCTACAATTTTATTTTCCGAAAGAATTTCAGAGATACACAAAACGAAAATATTAAATGATAAAGGAAATGAAAAACAAATAAAATGTAATTGAACTTAAAAAAAAAAAGGAATTATCTTATAAACTTGTCTGCTTGAGAGTGAAAAATATGAGCGAAAAAAAAGTATCAACACTTTTTTTCCTCACCTCTAAACACAAAGGGTGTAGATTTAATTTTTAACTCGTTGCTATCTAGATGTGTACGTTTTTAAATAAAAGAAAGAAAGAAACGAAGAAAGAAAAAAAAATCAAATTCATACTGCCCCTATTGCTAAAAAAAAAAAGCATTTCAAAAGTTTATAACACACACTTACCCAGTTACTTCTGGACAAGATTTACATCTGTTCTGTTCTGTTAAATTTCAATTCGTTTAAATTTTGGTTAAGATTTTTTTTTTCCTCTTGTTAAGAAGTAACTCCGTGAATGAAAAGTTTTAGTGCATCCTGTCACCATGACGTGACGGTGCGAAGGGCGAATTTGAACTGGGGAGCCCACACGTGGCACTGGTTTACGAGAAGAAAAAGGGGTCTCAAGTATCTGCTCAGAGGGTGGCAAAGGCCCTGGAGAGAAACACGTGTCTAGCGGCCGATTTTAAGAAATGAGGTTGAGGCAACTAAACAGCTATTTATTGTTGATGATTATCAGATTCTCAGAAAGTGACAATGAATGTCCGTTTGCCATACTGCTGCAACCCTGATGCTACAGGCGATTTGCGGGTGGGGACAGCTGGTAAGAAAAAAAGAGGAAGATTTGTCCTTTGAACAAAAATAACTTTCTCCAGCAGAACTTACGTTCGTTCAAAAGAGATTACGACGACATCTGGCCGATGCATCCTGTTGCTTTTATTCTCCCGAAGGTTCTCGTGTTCAAAATTGGTCTGGGAACGCGTAATACGTTAAATAATGAGAATATTTTAGAAAAAAAAAAATAGTTTTTTTGATTGAATTATTTTATTGCAAAAAGTTTACTGATCCGTCGGGATCGGAAAGATTTTCGGCACTCAGATTTCTGTCGGAAAATTTGATCTTCGGATTTTCCCGACGAAGTTAGAAAATTTCCCCGATGGGGGGGCAAGACGTTTCCGACGGGGGGGGGGGGGCAATTGCCCCCCTGCCCCATAGCTGGCGCCGCCACTGGGGAAAACCGTTTTTTGAAAGAGGAATTCTGGCACCAATGAGCAATGAATAAAAGTTCCGATTTACGTACGTTCAAACACAGAAGGTATCATTCTGCTTTTTTTTTTCTTCTTATTATTATTATTGAACGGATAGTCATGAAAAATAAAAATAATTACTTGCGAAGTGTTTTATTCAATTGTGAAATAAAAATTAAAGTTTGGAGGGGAGAATTCATGACAGTATATAACTCTTTAACTATACCAATTTCAGATGCAATAGTACTCGCAAGACGATCAATATTTGAATATGGAATAAATGAAAAACACTTTCTTTTACTATTGAGGCTATAGCTTTTCTTGCCATCTCATTTTCTTCCCTTTTTATGTTATTGAATTCTTGAGCATAGGAAAAAAATCAATCAATGTATAAGTACAGTAAAATAAATAAATAAATGAAAAAAAAAAAAACAGGTTAAAATGCTCGATAGACGATGATTTAGAAGTCCACATTGGTTGCTCCTCTCGCAATCATGTCTGGGTGACCCATGAATAAACTCTTATTTCCATTGATGGTAGCAAAGGGGTCCTCGGCAAGGTCGAATCCAACTTCTGGTTTTAGATAGGGTCATTATCGAAAGAGGGGAGGGCTCAAAACACTTTTCGGGCTCAGAGACGAGGCCATAGGCGTTTTTGTCCCCAAATATTTCTCAAAGGGAAGTTTTAGGTTACGGAGGTCAGAGACCTTCCCACAGCAGTATTGCAGTAACTCTTTATTTTCTTTAAAATGCATCCTTTGAAAACCTAAAAAAAAGTTTAAAAAAATGTAAAATTGCTCTAAAAAAATCGAAAAACATTCTAATAGCTTGATTCTCAATAAAAAATGCTGAATTAAAAAGCATTTAATTTCTTGGTTGCAACACTCCAAAATGTCAGTAGATCCAATATTGAATTAATGTTAAAGCATTTAATAAAATGTAATTTAAAATGGAAAGAAAAAGAAATACCGGTGGTTTAGTAAAAGCTTTCGTGCGAAGTACACAGTGCATCGCTTGTTTCTTCTCGCAAATTTTCAATTTCAATTTATTGACTTCTTTAGTATTAAAGTAAATATGAATTTTTGAGCAATGTTATCATAAAATCAAATGCATATTTTACTCTAAATGTTTTGTTGTAAATCATACTAATACAAATAATCTTTAGATAAATAATAAAAAAAAAATAAAGTTTTTTGATCTTGTAATTTATTTGAGGTAAATACTTTTGAAATTTTAAACATGTATTAAAATGATATTAATAATAATAACGGAATTGACTTTTGCTTCAATATAAATGTACACTTTAAAAAATTGATGTTTTTTTTACATTACAATATAGCTAATTTTAAAGTAACAAAGTGTAAAAATTGCTAATTTTACAGTAATAAACTTTAAAATTGTTAACTTTACTCTGATAAACTGTAAAATTGTTGCTTTACAAAAATACACTGTACAGTTGTTAATTTTACAGTTCATTACTGTGCATTTTACAGTTTTAAACTGGAACTCTGCTGCTTGTATTATACTGTAAAAACAACAGTTTATTTTTTTGCAGTGTACTGCGCATGAATTAGTTATATGTTTTCCGTTAATCAAGAAGGCTTACATTTCTCCTACTTACATTTAACCTGCTTAAGGATTATATTAAAGCTGCTTGCAAGTTTGAGTGTTTGAATTTAAGAATAATTTCGAAAGAGCATGTGGTGAGAAAAGAAAAAGGCTTTTACACTGATAATCCGACTTGAATCAAAGAATGATTTTAAAGCCTGAACCGTTTCAGAAGTTTAAAATGCCCAAGATCTAAACATATGTTTGCTTAAGTTAAGCCCCTACATTAGTTCGTCAAATTCATTAACACAAGTTTTATAGCTACCATTAGTTTTTTTTATTTTCGGAGACAATTCGAAAGCAGAAGCACTTACTTACTACCGGGCACCCTGTCTAATGGTCTAATGGTCAGTGTCCTTTTTTTGGGTGAAAATGTTGTTGTGCTGTGAATGATTGCCTACCCTTAAACGGGTCTATAGCATGTATGTACCACGGACGTCGAACTTCAAACTAAACCACGGTACAATTGGAACAGTGAAGGGGCGGAATAGGGCCCTGCTCCACATCAGCGGAAAACGGGAGCGTAAAGCAGAAACGTAAAATGGATTAAATGGTTGTTTCTATGAAAAGTACCCGGATTTTCGGTTTCTGGCTTCGGTTTCGGTCTCGTTTTCCGCTGATGTGGAGCAGGGCCCTTAAAACCTCTGAAAAGCAGTTGAAAATTAAGTTTTGATTCTAGAAAATAACTCAATGGTATCATTGTGACAATGGGGCTTAGTTGAAAAAAATGATCACATTATTTCTTAAAGACTAGTTATCTAAAGTCTTAGACATTTGGATTTGCAATGATGGAAATATACCAAGGGATAAAATCGCCTATAAAGATTTCGACTAAAAGAAGGTTTAAAAGAATTACATACTTCCATTTGCAGAAGGATACATTTTTCTTGTAAAAAAATAATTATTTTTTTGTAAAATTTTTCATAAAATAATTGAACTCTAAAGAAATATATAATTTTCTTTAAAGAATGAAATAATGTATCGATTTTTAAGGTCTATGTGCCGTAAATGCATGACACGGGAAATGTGTACATAGCATTGCATTTAGAGTATTTTAAAACCGTATATGTAAACTTCGCAACATGTTTTTTCCTGATTTGATTTTAAAATAAAATGAAGGTGGCCCAATACTTCAGTGCATTAACGAAGTTCTGCCATTAAGTTTTCCCTTTTTTGTAAAAAAGCTTAACTGAAGTTGTTGAAATATCTCTTGCTGCATTATATTTAATTAAAAAATGTGCACTGTGAAAATGAACTGTTGTTTTACAGTATAATACTGGAAGCCGAGGCTCCTGATTAAAACTAAAATGCGGAGTAATAAACTGTAAAAATAGCAATTTAATAGTTTCTTGCTGTAAAGTTAGCAATTTTACAGTTAATTGCCATAAAATTTAGTTGTATTATACTATAAAAACAGCAGTATAATAATGGGAGCAGAGGTTCCAGTTTAAAACTGTAAAATGCGCGGTAAAAATCTAAAATTAGCAATGTTACAGTTTATGACTGTAAAATAAGCAATTTTACTGTTTAGTGCTGTAAAATTTGAAAGATTACAGTATATTACACTAAAAATAACGTTCATTTTTTACAGCGTGTCTAATCCCATTAAGCTAAAGATGAGAGGGGGGATGCTTAAAATTTGAAATAATTATTTTAATGGCTAAAAGTGGCGTTTTTTTTTTTTTTTTTTTTTTGAAGCTCCCGCTTTTTTTAGCCTACTTTCCCGTTAAAAATAAAAGAAAGACGTAAAAAGTATTGAAAGTAGCTTAATGCATCTAAAAAATATCGCCAAGTCCAAAAAATATCTCCAAGTTAAATAAATATCGCCAAGTCCAAAAAATATCGCCAAGTTAAAAAAAATAAAAAGGTAAAATGATTATCGAAAAATTAAAAATTTGAAAGTAGGGTATTGAGATGGGGAATTTGTGTGTTGGTCGGTCGGTCGGTCGGTCTGTCGGTCTGTCTGTCCCCCCCCCCCCTAATAACTTTTGAATGAACATTCCGATTTGGACAAACTTTTTTTTGTTGGAAAGATCTCGGCGAGTACAGCTCATTCCCATATTTTATTTTTCGATTTGAACAATTTTTGGTTCAACTTTGAACCGTTCAAACAACCTGTCCCGCGATGCTAACTTTTGAGTGAACAGTCCGATTTGAGCAAACTTTTTTTTGTTCGAAAGATCTTTTCAAGGATACTTCATTCCCGTTTCTATATTTTGGATTTGAACAATTTTTCGTTCAACATTGAACCGTTCAAACAATCTGTCACCCCTAATAACTTTTGAATGAACAGTCCGATTTAAACAAACTTTTTTTTTGTTCGAAGCATCTCGGCAAGGATACTTTATTACCGTATTTAAATTTTCAATTTGAACATTTTTGGTTCAACATTGAACCGTTCAAGTAGCCTTTCCCCACCTAATAACTTTTGAGTGAACCGTCCGAATGGAATAAACTTTTTTTTGTTGGAAAGATCTCGGCGAGTACAGCTCATTCCCATAATTGATTTTTCGATTTGAACAATTTTTGGTTCAAATTTGAACCGTTCAAACAACTTGTCCCGCGAGGCTAACTTTTGAGTGAACAATCCGATTTGAGCAAACTTTTTTTTGTTCGAAAGATCTTATCAAGGATACTTCATTCCCGTATTTACATTTCCGATTTGAACATTTTTTTTTCAACATTGAACCGCTCATTCAAGCTGTCACCCCTAATAACTGTTGAGTGAACGGTCCGATTTAAATAAACTTTTTTTTTGTTCGAAGGATCTCAGCAAGGATATTTCATTGTCGTATTTAAATTTTCCATTTGAGCATTTTTTCGTTCAACATTGAACCGTTCAAGCAATCTTTCCCACCTAATAACTTTTGAGTGAACCACCCGAATGGAATAAACTTTTTTTGTTTGAAAAATCTCGGAGAGGCTTTCCCATACATTCCCATATTTCGCTTTTTGATATTGAACCGTTCAGAAAAAAAAATAACATTAGCGTCTATGGGGAATTTAAGTTGAATGTTGATCCTGAACTTAAAGTCGGATTTCCTTCAAACTAACTTTGTAAGAAAATGGTTTTGATAAATAATGTTTGTAAAGTATTTTTCTGAGTAATCTTCTGTG
Organism: Uloborus plumipes; assembly: GCA_038373865.1. Lineage (NCBI taxonomy): Eukaryota > Metazoa > Arthropoda > Arachnida > Araneae > Uloboridae > Uloborus > Uloborus plumipes. Next base: position 64,355 of record JAXGGA010004764.1, read on the forward strand.
AGGACTCTGATTCCGACTCCGACTCCGCAAACATGGCGGAAATGCAGGCTCAGAAAAGAAAAGACTGACTGTGCAGACGATTTTTTGTTTATTTTTTCATTTGTTTAATTTTATTTATTATTATTATTTTTTTTTCGGCAGACGGTTTTTTTTGCAACAAAAATTTTTCATTCACGAGAACATTTTATTCTTTATTTATATTTAACAACTGGCAACGGATTAAAAGTGAAATTCGAGACATTTTTATAACGGACGAGTTTTTTTCCATTTCTTTGATAAAAAATTGTCTTGATGCTCTTTGTACTTTTATTTGTTTATTTATTTATTTTATTATTATTATTTTTTTGAAAACGATGGAGGATTTTTTCTACGGAGGAACTGTAACAGTTACTCTTTAAAAAGGTGCGACAAAACTTTATTTATTCGTTAATTACTTTTTACGTGTCTATTTCATTTGATGAGAGGGGTATATTTTGCTTTTCGAAATCAGCTCTAAGTGCTAAAAAAGGTATGTGTGACATAATTTTTAGTCTCAGATAATCAAGAGAATAATGATCAGATGCGAGAATGCCGATGTCGATGTACGGGAAAGTAGGCTCGTTTAGTTCTTGACAGAACTTCTTGTTAATCAGGTCAAACATCCGTTTTGAATTGTTTTTATACTAATTATTTCTTGACATTTTACGCCTATTCAATAATTCTGGACTTCTATTTTATTGCAATTACAGCACGAACGTACCAAAATACAAGAGAGGGTACCAAAATACGAGAGATTCAAACATGGGCATGGATAATCAAAGTTATCTTGATCAACTTTAATACAAATAAAAAAAAAAATTATTTTTATTTTCCCGTCCTATTTACCGAGTATTTTCAAGTACTTATTTTATAAAAATCAATGCACAAGAAAGAAATTGAAAAAAAAAAAAAAAGAAGAAATAAAACTCCAGTATTTACTGTTTTTTTTTTCTTTACGAAGTAATATGCAATACTTCGGGCCATTTTAAAAGTTTTCTTTCAGAACTATTCACTTTTGATGGTTTGTTTTTTCAGAGAGTCGTAACCTTCTGTGGTTCTGTCTTAAGTGCATTTTATTAATTTGTGTATTTTATAATATAAAAATAATTTGCAGGGTATGTGATTGCAATGTACAGTTAAACGAAAATAAAAATATACCGTAAAATGGGGTGAATCGGATCACTTTTCAGCTTTGATTGTAAAAAAAAAAAAACAGTTAAAATATTTTTTTTTTTTCAATTTGATTTTCTGGGTAAAAACTTCGGTCTTGCTTTACTTTTGATATTCCAAGCAAACACAAAACATTTTAAACAGTTATTATTAAAATATATAGAAAATTATGGGTGTTCCGAATCACCCTGCTGATAGGGGTCAATCGGAACACATGTTAAAATTTTTATTTTTTTCCATGAAACCTGTAATAGGTCTCACAAACATGAGTAATATTGATGGGGGAGAACAAGAACAGATAATTACTGTCAAATAAAAGTATAATTTCAATACCAGTAAACGTTTATAATTTGTCAAAATTCAAAATAATTTTGAACTTATGAAAAATGAAAAGTAATTTTAAGAAATGCTTTTGAATTGAAATGCAAAGATTTAACACGAATGGAAGTCACTCATGTTGTTTTCAAATATGTACTTGTCCTCAAAACTAGCAATTGTGACTTGGCTTAAGTCATAGCATCTACTGGGATGATCTCTGCCTTTTCTTTAGTTTCTTAAAATCTGTGGGTTTCAGGGATTGTCCTGAAAGATTTTTTCGCTTATTCATCACTGTCCGTGTGCTTGCCTTTTGCTAAAGTCTATATGACTTTCCCCTCGTATTTTAAATAAAAAGAAGTCTCCTGGAGAAAAATTCAGATTTCATAAAATCTGCAACTTTTTGTCATTCTAAGATCTAGTTGCTCACGAGAAGGGATAAACAGTAATAAATCCTTGTCCTCGTCTTGATTAGAGAAATTGGGGTTAGAATCTAGATTTTTCAAACAGTTTCCTTCAAATAAGTTTGAATTGGAACAACAGAACAAAGTGTTCCGATTCACCCCGCATTTTTCTCCCCATGGCATTTTTCAGAATTCTTCATTTTTATGACACAATTTATAAAAAAAAGTAAATTCTAATGTGGTATTCTGTTATTCAGATACATGTATGATTGAAACATACCACTTTTAGGTTTAAAATATAAGAAGGTTTGTTCTTGCATATGAAGTTTGCAGTCTATGAAAATGTGATGTTTTCTAGCATTCCACGTACAGCCCTCTTTAGAAGCCAGTAGCGTTGCCAGATTGACAAAAGTATTTTTTTCCTACTTCCTATGATCTTACCTTTCTAAAAAAAATTAATGGCGAAAAATACCCAATAGTATATTGTAACGAGTCCGTAGCACCTTCAACTTTCTTTAAATGAGCATTCCAATCTTGAGAAAGTAACTATAAATTTATTTACAAGTATTTACACTATTTACAATATGAGCAGGAAACAATTGCCAAACATCCAGCAATTAGGTAGTGAACAGTACACTGTACTCTTAACAGTAACTCAGCACCACGTATCTAACGTGAACAGTAATTAAGAAATTACAAAAGCAAAACAACCATCCGCCCAAGCGAATGAAAACGAGCCTCCAGAAATTAACATCAGAAAAGAACTAACTGACTGTGTTCAAGGCCAGCTATTTATACTCGAAACGTAATTTCGACAATGTTCCAGCAAAATCCGGAGTGTTCCAAATCATTCATAACTTGAACAATTCATTCACGAAAGTTCCAGCAAATAAAAAGAAAAATCACTCCGAGCGAAAAATGTCTTCATGCTTATCAAAGTTAGGGCAAGTGTAAAAACTACAAAGTGTTACAGGGCCGGTATACAAGTGATAAAAGTGATATCTTCAGATACATTTGCAACATGACGCCAGATACAACCAAAACTAATGAAAATGATGCAAGGCAGGAAAAACAACAACTATTTACAAGATTTGTAACAATATTTATGAAGAATTTCTTTGTACGGTCTGGAAGTTTTGTTCCGATTGACCCCGCTGTTCCTATACACCTCATTTTACGGTACAGTTGAATTCATTACTCTTACGGGTGAAACACAGTGCATCTGTAATCTTTCCAGTTTTACAGCAAAAGCGTTTAGATTTCAAAGAGGTTTTTTTTTTTTTTTTTTGTAAATATGTTTCATGCAGAAATACGTAAGCTAATTCTGCAAAACGATAGGTGCTTTTAGAAAATATTAAATTTTTCAAGAATAATGGAATGTTGTGTTTCAGCAATTTACTATACTATTATTTCTGAGATCTAATACTACATACTGGATTAGCGGAAAGTCATGGAAGCAACAAGGCAATCCTTCTCGAAACAACAAATATGTGCAGCTAATGAATACTAGCAAGGGAACAGAAAGAGACTAATAAATGAAGTAAGTAATTCTTATTAATGAGACCTGAAGTCAATGGTGGCTCTCTTGAGAGCTATATCTAAGTCTTGACTCCAAGCAAATGAAAACCACCTCTTCTTACGCACACCAACACAACATTAAAAACGCAGATAACCTATATACATAATGACTACTTTTGTATGTATGTCCGGGGTAATCTTCAAAACTACTGAACCGATTTTAACCATTTTTTCACCGTAGATAGCTACATTAACAGGAATCAGGATAGGCTATAATTTATTTCTAAAAAACTTAGTTTTAAAAAGTTATTATAAAAAACAGTAAATTTCATATAGTTTCCCCATTAAATGTTTAAAATTTCAGTCCATTGTTGCAAAAATTTGTTGCTTTGCAACAAATTTTAGCAACAATATTAATAGTGATCATAATCAATATCACCACAATAAAACAACAATATTAATAGTGATCATAATCAAAATGTTTAACCAAGTAACGGGGTAAATAAAAAGGGAATTGATTTCGGCAACACGTAGAAAATGGAAAGTGTTTACAGTCAAAAAAATTCTTAATCTTATCAAATGTTTTTACTAATTGAGTTTTCACAAATGGAGTCACAAGGATAAAAACTGTAACAATATGGGACTTATTTAAAGTGCAATATTTGGAAATGGTTGACTCCAGTGCAATTGATACTTTAAATATATATTTATTTTAATATGCCAAGCTTATAACAATTCCTATTTACCTAAACATTATTTGTAGCTTGCACTTGAATGAAGGGTGTGTAATGCAGTTTTTTTAAGTTATCCAGACAGAAAAATAGCCATTGTTTACAGAAGTAGCCATTTATGTATATAGATGTGCACTGTAATGTTGAGAAAATTACGAATGAGTTTCACTGAAACACATTACGCGGCCGAAACCCGGGCAGAGCCGGGTTTCTAACTAAGGAGGCTAGTAACTAAATAATTCACTGCAATGATTTCTAAATAATTTCTTTAAAATTGTGTACGAAAACTTTTGTTCAGGTGTTATAAGAAAACATTACTGGTATATCTATTTATATTTAAAAAAATTGATGTGTGCTCTCTCGTGTGATTTTGTGCGTATTTTCCTCGCATAGTTTCAGTTCACTTTGGATTTTTACAAAGTTGAAAAATATGGCTTTTGATGCTCATTAATTGTATGGCATCGACTATATGGGGCAGAAACCTCATCAAAATGAGCATTAAGTTGATTACTGCCACTATAGAATGGCTTGAAACAGAGCCAATCTCAAAAAAAAAAAAAAAAAATCAAACTGAAGAAAACGCCATGACACTTCTTTTAGATCAATTATGTAAACACAGGTCATTGAGATAAAAGGTCAATGGGAGAAGTATGTTGATTAATAAGTTGCTTTGTCAAACCTTGTCATCAAAAAGAAAAAAAAATATATTTATGTTTAATGTTTATGCAAAAAAACCGGTCACATTATCCAATTTAATGCTAGAGAAATACTATTCCGTAATATGTTAAGGTAGAAAGTTGAAAGTTTCATTGTCCAAATACTAAATACATGAAGGACCAGTTTACAATCATAGAAGACATGTAAAAAATTGAAATGTATAAATTCTATAATAAGTGTATGAAGTATAGAAGTATACATAAAAATGCTTAATAATGTGTGTGCTATCTGTTTCCTAATTGTTTTATTTTTATAGTATGTACTCAAATCAGCCCACATTTTGTTGACCAAAATGTAACAAATTATTTAACATGCAAATTTTAACCCTACACTGTATAGCGTTGCCAATTGGATACATGGACTATTTATGACCATGCATAAGGCAACTCGAGCATAAAAAGCAAGTATTAGGTATATTGAAAGCAAATATAACCATGTATCCTCAAAATTATTTTTTTTAAATGTGTTCCAATGTTTTCTTATTACACTAAAAAACATATATATGTCTTTCAAAGAATAAAAAATCATGCAGTGTAGGGTTAAATATTTTACGATTTTCTTTAAATACAAAATCAGCAATGTTTCCAAAAGATCAACTGTGCCTCTAGTCATGATGCATAAACCTTCTAACAAAACCGATGGATCAAGGAACACGATATTTTAAATTCTTATACCATATTATAAAGAAGAAACGAATATTTTTCTGTTAAAAATTATTTTTAGTTCAATGTACTGACACTTAAAAACATTTTGTTTATCCTCTACACAGTTATTCTTGTACGAGAAAATATTATAGAGTTTTTTCACTTAGATCAATGCAGTCTCAATACAAGGAAAATTGTCATGAAAAGAAAATAGCTCAAGCAGCTGTCTTGTACGTAGTTTTAAGTTGAAAATGTTATTTTGTATGAAACTGAAAATTTATCGTTCCGTATTTGGACTTAAGTACATTCCAGCACTCTCCAAGTTTCAACAACCATCAATTCCGAAAACTGCATACTTATAGCAACAACATTTAAAATATTTTTAAGGATTTGAGAAATTTTAGGAAAAATAACTGCAGTGCATTTTTTTCTCCCTTTTTATCTTTCTAAAAGTTTTGAAAGTTACGGTTTCAAGGGAGCTGAATTTATTGTTATTCTTTCAACAAAACAGTAGAAACTTGGGATATTTATGTAGAATGTTTGCATGGAAGAAAAATTGCAGGCCTCTTAAAGACTAAAAATGGTTTAAATTCTATCGTCCAAACAGTCACCGTTGAGGAATAAAAATATTTCTGGGATGTTATTTTAACAGTAAATATATAAAGATGTAAAACTGTTGTAGAAAGTAGTCATATTGCCATAATATTTTTAATTAAAGTTCAGTAAAACTCCACTTTAGCAAGATTCCTTGAGATGCTACGAAAACTCCTTTAGTAGTACAGAATTCACGAACAGTACTTATTTGAATCCGAAGTACGAGAAAAATCTTTTGGTTCTGGCAGACGATATTATCACATGTTTTAATGCAAACTTTTTAGAAAATGTATCTGGTTTTAAAATAAACATTAGAGCGTTCCAAAAAAATAGATATTTTAGATACGTCTAATTGTCGGGGAAAAAAGTTGCGTATTGATAAGTAAATTTGGAAAAATGACTTTAAAATAATATTTCTGGCTTCAGATCATACAGCAGCTTCAAAGTTTGCCAAAAAAAATAGAGTAAATGTACTTTTTTTTTCAAACTTTTTTAAAAATTTTTATTCTAGTACCAATCAGATGTCTCGTTTTATTTTTTTCATATATATTTAAAAAATTTTTTTTTTAGTTTTATTTCACTAATTAGCTATAAATCAACTGAAATTAACCGAAAAGAGCACTTTAAAACTTTTTTATATACTGCTGTATATATTCTTTTACAGTTCAGTTTTATATTTACGAAATTAAAAACAGTTCACTTAGCGAAACCAGTTGACATTTTGTTTTAATACTCACGGAAATCTTCAAATCCGTCCTTAAGCTGTTGAAATTCTGTGAAACCGGTTATTGAGTCGGCTAAATGTTAATTAGTGAATATCCAAGATATGGATTTGTAACAAATGCTTCATACTCACATTCATGAATGCCTATTTTGAGTCATAATTTCAACTTCAGAATTTGATCCAAACGTAGAATTTTTTTGTAGATCGCATAGGATGTAAATGGATTTATATTGTAAATATGTAACTAGTTATCCATTTGTGCTGGATGAATGAAAAATGCTGGACGGAGCAATATGAAGTAATACTCCCCTTCTGCTGGGCTTTGGAATGTCAATGTACTAAAATAAAATTGCACTACTGCTCCAAAACCTGCATTCATTGCGGAATATGTAAAAGTAAATCATAAAAACAAAATCTTAAAACCATCATGCAAATAATTTCAAGGATATCTGAAAAGAGTGTTGAAAGGAAAAAATTGATTTTCTATTCGAACAAATTTTTTTTTATTTATTTTGTTTTTTTTTTTGTTTTTTTTGTATTTTGATAAAACAGATTTGATTTTTTTTTTGGTCAAATTTTGAAGTATATATACAATATATATTGTTTGCTAAAACGTAACATAATAGGTATGTCAAAACAAAAATTTGTTTTGCTATTAGATGCTGCACTTGCAGATTGGCAAGTATCAGTGTTTTAAAACTGTTTCCCGTGTTTTAGATATGACGCCGTACTTATCTTAAAGGCTATAAATCGTAGTTTGATTGATTCTCATGAAGCAAACGCTATTTATAAGCAATATGTTTAAGAAACGAAAGCACAAATCTTCTTTTTTTAAAAATAATTTAATATTTTGGTGAAGAAAAAGTAAGGGATAATTTTAACAAAAGGTTCAATAAACTGTTCAGTGACATATGAAAATCTTGTGCAATACAGTTTTGATAGTGTAAAAATACTAAGCTCTTTTCTTTAATTTTTGGACATCAACATTATTTTTAAAAAAGTGCAGAAACGTATCTATGTACTTCTGCACTGACGGTATTGAATTAGGGACATGTGAACAAACATGTAAAAAAAGAATGCAATTTCAATCTTTTCAAGTACAATTTTTGCAATATCTGTATAGTGTAAAATATTTTATCAATTTCTGCAAAAGTAAAATTATTTAATATGAAGGTAGCATACGTTCATTTCAAAGACGAGCATTTTTATCGTTCAAGTTTTCCCATTTTAAAATACTTTAAATTAAATTTAAAGAATTCTTAACTATTACTTTTTGTATTTCAGTAGTCAACAAAAATTGAGGCACCGTACAGAAAAATGGTAAACTATACAGGTGCTGATGGATTTTGCAATATTTTAAAGAACGATCATGCATAAACATTAGAATAATCTATCTTTTTTAAGACTAAACATTTATCAAACTGTCGATAGTTTAGGGTAAGAAGAAAAATAGGCCTCCTTAAAAGATATTTAAGGACGCTGAAAACTAACTCAAGTCAACCAAAGAAGAAAAAATGTTTCTCATTTTCTTCCAGAAAATGAATCAGAAGATAGTTATTTGATGAATGAGCTTCGTACCTTGAGCGAAACGATAAAAATAGTTCCATATGCATATTGCATTGCTAAAGTATTTTAGTTTTCGTTGAGTCTTGCGGATAATGTTTTATCTGCAATGATTTTCCAAACGCTATTGAAAACAATACGTAATAAAATATCGAGTCAGTAAAAACGCTTTATGAGTAAAATTGTATTTCAAGACGCAAAGCATGAATTAATACTACTTAAAACTGTTAATAACTGTTGATGTTAAAATTATTAAATAATATTTTCCAAAGATCGACTCTTTGCTCGACTTTACGGTATTTTATTATTTTTTTATTTATAGCAACCGTTGTAGAAAGGCAGTAGCTGCCAATTTTTCGTTTAATTCTTTTTTTTTTACATTTTGTCACAGATGTACTTTAACCTTATTGTACAAGTTTGCTTATTTGGTTTCCGCTGAAAATAAAGCGTGAGAAAAAACGTCAATCTCCAACGCAAATTTCAACATTTTCTCAATAGAAACATATATGCAGCTGTAATCACTTAAGAACGGGTTTTTGGAAATGTCGGTTCTTAAAAGACAGTGATATTTAAGTTATATCATAATTTTCTATAGCAAAAAAAAAAAAAAAATGCTTGGGTCACGAGTTACGATGAAAATGAACTCAAACTTACAATTACGCTGCTATGTTGTGGAATATGTATTTTAGGGAGAATATTGGTCAGAGGCAATTTGCTTTGCCTCGTTAAAGAAACTGGTTTATGCAATTATGCTTGAGTTTGTTATTTCACATTGTCATTTTATCCGTTTGAAAACTATCAAGAGAAAGTTCTAAACAGTAAGAAAAACATATTAAAATACAGCTTATGAATCATGATTTTATTGGTTACAAAATATAAGTCGATTTACATTCTTAATTTAACTTCAAGTGGTCTACTCTAACATTTCATATACGTACTACATCAGTCAAAAATAGTATGATTGATTTTTTGTAGGAGATTTTGAAACAAATCAGTACCTTTTACTTAGAAAATTGCATATTATGTTTAAAGTATTGTTCTTATGTCTACCTCTTTCTTACTTATTTGCCTTATTGTATTTGTCCGTATGAAATGTCTTATTGGGGGATTCTTTAATTTATGTCACTATGTTTTTTCGGTTCGCGTGATTAAATATTTGGAATATAAGTTTGATTTAAACAGTTTTAAAGAAGAAGATTACGAAAATATGACGCTTAAGAGTTTAAGAAAATTGACCAAATATTATAGAGATTAAGTATTTTCTTAATATAGCAAAAAGATCTATTTAAAAGAGGCATTGGATACTTTAACCTTTTAACAGTAGTGTATGTTATTAAACACCATTCAAAAAGAAAAAAAAAAACCTTATTTTCCAAAATCTACAAAATAAGCTTGACAAGAAAAGAAGAAAAATAAATGTTCAAACGTTTTTACGACTACTTTTACGCTACAGCAAGAAAAATAATAAAAATTGTCATATCATATTGTCAACGTAAGAAACATTATTTGAGCAATAATACCAGCTTTTTTCGTTTCCCTCCTTTTTTTTAGAAGAGAAGCGTTTATTCATGTTGAAAGCGCATCAATCACTCTCATAAACTACTCATCTGTCGAAACTTTATTACTTCTTTTTTTCCTTTAAGAAAATCACTTTTTTGAATCAGGAGCTGAATACCTAGGAATAAAGTCGTTTTCTTAGAAATTCTCTTTTTGTCCTATATCTCACGCAAAAACGGATACAAAAGTATTATTTGAATCTGTATTTATGAGTGTTGATGTTTCATTTGATTCCAAAAAAAAAAAAAATTGGCCAACAGTATGCACTATGTTTTTCGGAGTCTTTACAATATATTATTGAAGAAAGAAGATCATCCTTAGTTGTCTTTAATATTTTCTTTCTTTCTTTTCTTTTCTTTTTTTGGTTATTTGTCTAATTTCTTTTTAAAATTGAACGATCAGCTTATTTAATTATAAATTAAATAATAAATATAGTAATATATTAATAAATATAATACGGTAAAATAATGAAATAATAATATGGTAAAATATTAATAAAAAATATGGTTAAAAAAGTAAGGTTACACAGCTACATATCGAATAAAAAATTGATGAATTAACTTATGAAAATTAATAGCAATGAAGCATCTTATTGAAATTTACAGCTACTATGCTGTTGATGCTCTGACTAATTTCACTTACAGGATGTCCTGCAAAGTCCCTGATTACAGACTATTTCGAGAACAAGCGTCGGAGTTTTGGAATGAAACCAACGGTACGTTTATTGTGAAAGCCGTTAAAATCTTGTGCTGAATTTTGAAAAAAAATATTAAATTAAGCTGCGAACACACAGATGGAGAATGTAATTGCAAAACGAGTACCTATAAACATAAGTTGCGAATTCAGAAGCTGTCATTTATAGCTTTGAAACGTTGAAGGAGGTTTGCAAACTACACTATTGAGCAACAAGTATCTCTGGTACTGGATTTTCCAGAAGGTTAGGCCACAGTACTACGTATACTGTCTATGAAAACTTATCCCTGTTGCTGCTGTAGGGATGTAACCTAACCTGCGAAAAACGACACTTGTTGATCAGTAGTATAGTTAGTTTAAACCTGATTTAACGTTTCGGTGCTAGAAATTGATCGTTCCAGCCTTCGCAACATTATTTATAAATACATATATTACAATTACATAGTGTAGCGCCACCCGTTGGCACTTTTTGTTACTAATTTGATAAGTTCTGCACATGCTTTTTACGACACTCACATTAAACGTTCCGCTTGTTTCATTCCAAATTCGTCATTTGTTTTAGAGAAATTCAATTTTGAAATCAGGGAGTGTTTTGCTGGACACCCTGTATGAGGTTATAAGCTTCTCAATTCTTGTATAACAATATAATTGAGGTAGAATTCTACAACTACTGTCAAAGAGAGCAAAAGTTCAACTTTTTTGCATCTATCAGTATGTGACAGCACAATATATCACCATATTCATAGTTTGATCATAGTTCTAAAGGGAAGAAAAAGTCTCCGGGACTCTTGCTCTCATAGTAATTTTCAGGGACTCGCCCCAAAATATTCGGAGCAACGGCATAAAAATGTGAGTAAGTATGGTGTTGCTCCGCATGTACTTGGTACGTACACTGTTAAAACAAAGGGTTGCATATGGCAGTTTTAAGGGTTAAAAGTTGTAGCACCAGCGTTAACCCCTGAAGGGTGCTACTTGACTCCCCATAGCACCCCTGAAAGGTGGCGTATAGAGACAAGTGATGCCATATGGAATCGTATGGGTAACTTATAGCACCCAATGAGTGACCCATTGCACCCTAAATTTGCCATAGCCTAATATCACCTGCAAGGGTGCCGTATGAAGTCAAGTGGCACCCTTCAGGAGTGCCGCTGATGCTACAACTTTTCACCCTTAAAGGGGCCTTATGCAACCTGTAGTTTTAGCAGGTTGCATAAGGCACTTTGCATGTATTTGAGTATTAACTCTTGCAAAGTATTTACTCTGCATGTATTGGAGATATACTTCACGTGACATACCTGTGAATCTCTGAATCCGAATCCAATGCCTCATCTGTTGGACTAACTACGACCCAGAAGCGATTAAAGTCATTTCACACTTCACATACAAGCAATAATACCTTGCAAAAGCATCTCATTTGACATTATTTAAGCTTCATGTTTTTAAATTTTACTCTCCGTGGGTTAAACCACCCTTATGGACATTATTTCAGTTTAACTTTTTTCAAATTTTACTCTCTATGGGTTAAATCTCCCTTACGATAGGTAAATCTCTCTTAAGTAGGGAGTTTTGACCCGGTTGGATACTGAAATGCGTAATTTAAAATTAATACATAGTTTAATCAAAAAATAATAATATAAAGTATTTTATCAACAACAAAGGGAAACAAATTAATGCCAATTTCAAGTTTTGTAACGCTCAAAAAATAGTAAAAAACGCATTTGTAAAGTTAAAACGAACTGCATACACTGTTAAAAAATTTCTTGAAATTTTATGGTAAAAGTTACTGGCATCCATGTTGCCAGTAACCTTTACCGTAAAATATTTTTTTACTGTACAATTTTACGAAAGCGCGAGATACCAACGACAAGATTCGAACCCGGGACCCAATTTTTTGACACTGCTTTACTAACCGATGTACTAAATGAGACACGTCAGAAGAGCGGAAATAGGGTGTCATCTGCATCTCATAGTAAGTTCCGTGGTGATCAATTGGCGCTGCAATCGCATTTTATTTATCTGTACAATTCACTGTAAAAATTTTCTGTACCGTAAACAATGCATTTTACAGTAACATTTACCATAAAAGATTCCTGAATGTTTAACAGTGTAGTTTCTCTTTCGCATCTTACGTCTTTAGCATTTGTCTATTTCTAATGTTTCTTTCTAAAAAAGAAAAAATTCATTTTTACATTATAAATAGTAATCTTATCTTCACTATACAAGTATTTTAAGTTATTTACAGTGCACTTTTAAGTTTTCTTAAAACTATGCTTTAAGCAAAGTGTAATCTGTGAATAGAACACACAACATCGTTATTTTGCGGTAGCTTAACTTTGTAGGAAAATTTCTCCGCTCTTAAACGATACATAATTATGTATTTATAAAAATAATTTTCAATACATTTCAAAAAAAGAAAATATACTCCCGTTTTTAAGTTTTTAAGAGAAATCATTGCTTTGCTATAAATTAATCTACTAAAAATGCTAAAAATTTAATACAATAAGAAATGATGTAGTACGTTTTTCAAGTACTTTATACCGTCTAGACAACACAAATTGAATTTGCGAGCAAGCGTAGGAACGTTGTTAATGTCAAAACTATATCAGACACAACTAAACTACACTCAGACAATTTTAAAGCAATCTTTCGCTTTCAGACTTGGTGATTTCATAGTTTTTAATTTTGAGTAAAAAGCTGCATTTATCAAAAATGCAATAGAGTGAGTGATAGAAGTGGCAGTCTACTTTAATAACCTTAGCTTTGCCACTAGAAATATTTATTTCACTCTATTAAGATTTAAATACCATTAATCCTTTTATATAACATATTTATAAATTGATTAACAACCAAAATTACCAATTTAAAGGAATAATACTTATTAAAGCTAGTCATTAAAGTTTAGGCATTTTTTTTTCAAAACGAATAGTTACTGGATATAACAAAGGTGTTAATATTTCTTTAAGATAGAAGTCTTTCTTTACTTATTTTGGAGTTTCAAATTTTGTTTTTTGTTAAAAAAAAGATAAGAAAACAAAGAAATACAAAATTTAAAGTCAATGATTTTTTTTTTTTTTTTTTTTTACGAAAAGTGATATAACAGTGTTGTTTGCTGCGGTTTATTATAAAAGAAATTTCAAATTTTGCTCAATTCCTTACGTCACAACATAGCTATATATCAAATACGATAAATATAACGAATTCCAGATCGCCGACCAATTATGCGTCTACCTTTAAGATAGTAAATTAAAAATTAGATTAAATAAAAAATAGCATTGTTTGGCTTTGATTGATTATTTCCATCATACTAGAAGAGCTTCAGAAATTATACTTTAATTTATAAATGATTCAGGGTTATAAAACCCTAACCATCATTAAGCTTTAACTAATAGATAAGAACTATAATTATTTCGCAGAAAAAAATTCTAAAGCATTGTTAAATATTGGGGCCTATGGGGACAAATATGGATCCTAATTCTGCTTTATTCCATGCTTTATTCCCTTAGTTGGGCACATATCAAAAATTTCAAAATGTTGACAATTTTTTTTTTTGTTCTTTTGGGGTAAAATGCATAAATATTATATAGTTAAAAAAATTCATGGGGAAAAAATGAAAAGAAAATCGGTTTTATAAATTGTGTGTCCTGTAGGATAAACTGCTAAAGTAGCAAATAAGAATACATAAAACGTGGCTCACTCAATCGCAATATCAACTAATTTGGCACTATTGTAGATTTTATAAACAATAAAAATAATAAGCAAATAATAAAAAAATAAAAGAGAACATACCTGTAATCGACATGACGCCATGTTGTTTTGGTAGAACACACTGTAACAATTATAAACTTAATACTGAACGCGTTGCTTTGTAAATAGCCACAGTAAAGACAGATGTTGAAAAAGAATGTTCGAATAATGCTATAGGTTAAAAGCCAGCCCCCTAGAGGGCTAATTCAAATTAAAAAAATGTAGAAAGTGATGTATCCTGTAGATTACATTGCCAAACTACGAGCGAAAGGCGGTAGCTCACAGCGTAGTTATAACCATTTTATAAATAATTTTACTATTTGTTTTTCTTTAAAGAAGAATAATAAATAATCATTACCAAGTGAGGAGAGCTGAACAAAACGTACCTTCTGCAAGTAGGGAAACAATAAATAAATACTTTTTACCACTATTTTCTATCATCATTGCAGCTGCTGTCTACAGCTTAAAAATTTATTTATTAACTATTAATGGTAATTGGCAATAATGGAGTAGCAACTTTGTTTTCATAGTATTTTAGAAAACTAAATTGAATATGTTGGTAAATCGAAACAACAATGTTTAAAAGGTAAATAAACCCTACAAAACCCTGTTAATAGATAACAAAGTAATGTATTAGTTATGAATGATTACCGTAAGCGAACAAATAATTGCCATGACGTATTTTATAAAGAAGAAAAACTATTTGCATTTAATTCATGTAGAATTAAAACACATTTTGAAACATATTACCTAGCTGTTGTTAAATATTGGGGCCTATGGGGGATAAATATGGGCCTTATTTTTGCTTTTTTCCATGCTTGAAGGCGGTAGCGCACATCATAGTTATAACTATTTTATAAATAATATTACTATTCAATTGCAGGAAGGCCATAAAACCCTAAGTAATGCATGTCCTGATGTTAACCACTTCTAAACCAAATTAACATATCGCTTGATATTTACAAATGTTTAGAGTCTACAAATAGAGTATTATATCTCTAACCCAACAGGCAATGTATTTCAAATATGATCTAATTAAAGTTAGAAAGGTATGTACATTAAAAAGAGCTACGGTACTGAAAAATAATGTCTTCTCAAAATCGACACAAACACACAAAGCGAACCCCCTAACTAAGTCATTGTTGTTACTCATTCTCTCTGTTTTGTTATCAGAAACGTGTACTTGACTACTTCATCCAGGGACGCCCTTTCAAAATTTTCCAGGGGGGGGGGGGCAAAGGGTGCATACACAATGTAAAATTTGCCAAAAAGTGGCAAAAACTACGCCCACTTATATGCCAATACATTGATTTCCCAAATTTAGGGGGGAATTGACCCCCCTGTCCCCCCTAAATGACGGGCCTGACTTCATCAATGTAATTTTTAAAATACTCTCTGTTTAACCAACCTATATACTCAGTTCCTTATTGGTTTCCACATCTTTTCGAATAGAATGTCTTATTGAGTTTGAGTATTGTGAATCACAATTTTGATACAACTTTGAAGCTATAACATAGATCAGTCAACAACGTGATGCATGTTAATGAGCATATACCAAGAGGGTGAAGTTAAAAAAAAGGTAAATGTGTGCTTTGCTCACAAGATGTTAATGAAAAATCCATGGGGCTTAGAAATGATTAAAAAAGACGATTTGTGTGTTATCAGTGTGGAGAAAAAAGCTTTCCTTATTGCTATTTCTTGTTTTCTTTTCTTAAATATATTTGCCAATAAGTAATACATATCCTGATGTTAATCACTTCTAAACCAAATTATCATATCGCTTGATATCAAAAAATATTTAGAGTCTACAATTAGAGAATTGTATCTCTTACCCTAGCAGGCAATGTATTCAAGATATAAGCTTCTTAAAATTGTAAAGGTATGTACATTAAAAAAAACTACGGTACTGAAAGCAATGTCTTCTCAAAATCATTTCAATTTTTCAATGGTACCAAAATAGCTTTACAAAAACTTTTTAAAGGCATATTTTAGGTTTCCGCAAAATTCTTGGCATCAAAAGTGTAGAAGGGCCATAAAACCCTAAAGTAAATTATGTAAAGTAAATATATCTTAATATATAAAAATTACGTGTCCCTGTGTTTGTGGCCAATGGACTCCTCAGCTACTTAACCGATTTTAACCAAATTGTACACGCAGTTTCAGTTTGGTCCAACTTAAATGATAGACTAGTCTTTATCTCAATTTAGGACCGCAATATATTTTTTATTGCAAATTATGTATTTAGCTACCAGCTTTTCTGTGTTCTTGGCTAAGCCTTTTTACCACACCTTTTTTGATACCTCCATGGCTGAGCGACATAAAGCACACGTTCTGGCAGCTTCTGGAGCGCAGTAAACAGGTAATAATCTTTCTTATAATATATAAAAATTACGTGTCCCTGTGTTTGTGTCCAATGGACTTCTCAGCTACTGAACTGATTTTAACCAAATTTTGCACGCAGTTTCAGTTCGGTCAAACTTAAATGATAGGATAGTTTTTATCTCAATTTAGGACCGCAATATATTTTTTATTGCAAATTATCTATTCAGCTACCAACTTTTCTGTATTCTTGGCTAAAATTCTTTAAACATACCCGGAATGCCACCACATAATCAGCGGTTAAAAATTGGTTTACCCATAGTTCTTCTACGTAATTTAAATCCACCGAGATTATGCAATGGTACGCGTTTAGTTATAAAAAATCAACGGGAACATTATTGAGGCAATCATTTTGACCGGCAAGTTTAAAGATGAAGTAGTTCTGTTGCCACGTATCCCAATGACACCGTCAGAATCTTCAATACCGTAAATTAGGGTTACTTGGACCCACAACAGGGCTATTTGAGCCCACAGTAAAATGATAAAATCTGGGTTTGGTACTAGCGTTAGAGACTGCAGAGGGCTTCTACCTATTGGAGAAACAAGGAACTACGTGCAAGTCTTCAACTAGTAGGTATCAAACCTAGATTTTATCATTTTATTGTAGTGGGGTAAAGTAACCCCCTAGGGTCCAAGTAACCCTGATTTACGGTACCCTTCAAAAGGCTACAATTTCCCGTTCGTTTAGTTTTCGCCATGTTCATTAATAAGTCCCAAGGACAAACAATGTCAATTTGAGGTTTAGATTTAGAAAATCCATGTTTTTCCCATGGGCAACTATAGGTCGCTTGCTCCCGTGTGGGATAACCGTCCAATCTATTTTTGTTTACAAGAGACAAATTAACAAAGAATATTGTGCTCCGATTAGTGTTGAGTTAAACTGAAATTAAAAATGCTTATAATTCAAAAAATAACAAATAATATTGGTTAATTATCTACCCTACCTACATTATTAAAAAATAAAATGTTACATTAAAAAAAATGTTACAACAGCAATTAGCAAATTTTTAATCAACTCAATTGTTACAAGCTTAAATATAATATTTCTAAGTACTAAAATGCTACATTTTTTGTTGATTTTTTGTTTCTAGCAAACTTAGGAAATTTTTGTTCGATTGTTTTCATAGGGTCATTCCATTTTAAATCAACAAATTTTCAAAAAAGTTGTTTCATCACCATTTTTGATTTTGATGAAAATTTGCATGTGTATTCCTTTTACTTCCCAGAGCTCAAAATAGTGTTCATTTTATTTTTAAAAAAATTACCCTTTGATATATAGGCCCTTTTTGTTGTTGGCAACAGCGAAAATCGGGCGTTTTAATGCTTTGTCTTATAAACTATAACTTTTTTTCTATCAAAGATTTTGAGCTCAACTATAGCTCATTGGAAAGCTAAGAAAAAGATCTTTTTATATATGCTATCAATAAGTTTCAGATTTAAAAAAAATACTTATTTTTTTCCAGGTCAAAGTCCACGACGAAAATGACATTTTTTACTACTTTCGAATATTAAAAAACCCATGAAGGGTTCAAAGTAACAAGCCGATTTTTTCATCATATATTCATAGTCATGGTTACTTACTGTATAAAAAAAATGGCTTGTTATTCCACCCCCTTTATGAGATATGCCCCCCCAAAGTTGTAAATTTTTTAAAAAATCCAATTTTCAACGCTAAAAAAATGCATGTGGGGGGCAAGATAAAATTTTTTTTACATGTGGTATTTTAAGTACTTTTTACCAGTTTTCTAATAAAACAAAAGTTGCTTTGTTATTCAAAGGCGTTTGGCAGATATAAGGGACTGAACTTTCAAAAAATTGCACAAAAAACAACACGATTATTTTCATTTTTTAAATCTTTTTTTTTTTATTTAAATGTAATTATATACCTTATTCTTTGCCTTAAAGGCTAAAAAAAGACTAAGAAGAGCAATGAAGAAACATATTTAAAGTTTAATAAGATAATTTAATATTTTTAACACCTGGGAATATAGAATAACCACTAAACTTGTCTGATTTTTAAACATCTGATTGCTACCTACAACAGGACTGAGCATTTCTCCAGCTTGTCCAGGTTTGTTCATACCATGTGGTTATCCTTGTTCTGGCTTGCTCTCACATGTTTATCTTAGTTGCCTTTCAAATTCTGAAAGAAGTAGGTTGTTGAGCTAGTGTTTCTGCTGTAAAATCTTGTGAAGCTGATGTGATTTTTTTTCATTTCAAGTTCATTCATATTCACAGAATGTTTTGTTAAAGGTAAAAAGAAATTCTTTAGAATCCTTAAATATAAATTTAAATTTGTCTTTCTACATGTAAACAGTGAATAAGTTATGGATAACCCTAAATGCTCCATAGGAGTTTTTGAGAATGATGATAGTAATATTTTAAGTTACAGTAGGCAGCCTACTGTAAATAGTATTTCTGAGTACAGTGATGATGATAAAACTTTACTGCACCTGAGAACTAGGTGTAAAACTATTGAAACTGTTTGTACCTACCAGCAAGAAGTTCCATAAAGGTAGCAAAATTTGGCAAGAAATGTTTTTGCATGGTAGGTACAAACAGTACACACAATCGGCTTGTTACTTTGAACCCTTCATGGGTTTTTTAATGTTCGAAAGTAGTAAAAAATGTCATTTTAGTCGTGAACTTTGACCTTGAGAAAATAAGTATTTTTTTTAAATCTGAAATTTATTGATAGCATATATAAAAAGATCTTTTTCTTAGCTTTCCAATGAGCTATAGTTGAGCTCAAAATCTTTGATAGAAAAAACGTTATAGTTCATAAGGCAAAGCATCAAAACGCCCGATTTTCGTTGTTGCCAACAACAAAAAGGGCCTATATATCAAAGGGTAAATTTTTTAAAAATAAAATGAACACTATTTTGAGCTCTGGGAAGTAAAAGGAATACACATGCAAATTTTCATCAAAATCAAAAATGGTGATGCGCACCCCATTTGTTGATTTAAAATGGAACGACCCCATATTTTGATCTCAAATTCATATTTATATAAAGTTGATCTCTATAACGGTAATAAAGTTATTCGTTTCTATTGAAACATTATAGTTTAACCCATACCTTAGCCACAGCAACGCGTGGCCGGGTCAGCTAGTATATATATATATATATATATATATATATATATATATATATATATATATATATATATATATATATATATATATATATATATATATATATATATATATATATATATATATATATATATATATATATATATATTATGCCCACTTTTTGTAAATACATTGATTTCTCAAAGTCAGGGGGGGGGGAATGGACCCCCACTGCCCCCCCCCTAAATGACGGGCCTGATATATATATATATATATATATATATATATATATATATATATATATATATACACTGCTAAAAACAATTAGGGGAGCAAGCAAAAATGTGAAGGAAAACGTGCAAGACAGCCACGGATTGGCGTACAATGGATAGTACGCGTGTATCAATGCACAATACAGAAAAAAAGACTTTAAAAGTTTGGAATTAATCTTGAATTCTTTGAAAATGTGGAAAAAACATAAAAAGGTGATTTTGGGCAACATTTTGGTTACATGTAAAAAAAA